>OZ018327.1:123343536-123651036 GCA_963969495.1 Ceratothoa steindachneri
ATTTTATGTATATATATACATATATGATATCTACTATATATATATTATATATATATAATATAGGATTATTATATATATATATATATATATATATATATATATATATATATATATATATATACTATATATATATATATATATATATATATATATATATATATATATATATATATATATATATATATATATATACATAATATATACATATAAATATATATATATATATATATATATATATATATATATATATATATATATATATATATATATATATATATATACACATATAAATATATATATATATAATATATATATATATAATATATATATATATATATATATATATATATATATATATATAAATATATATATATATATATATATATACACATATAAATAATATATATATATATATATATATATATATATATATATATATATATATATATATATATATATATATATATATATATATATATATATATATATATATATATATATATATATATATATATATATATATATATATATATATATATATATATATATATATATATATACATATATATATATAATATATATATATATATATATATATATATATATATATATATATATATATATATATATATATATATATATATATATATATATATTATATATATATATATACATATATATATACATATATATATATATATATATATATATATATATATATATATATAATATATATATATATATATATATACATATATATATATATATATATATATATATATATATATATATATATATATATATATATATATATATATATATATATATATATATATATATATATATATATATATATACATATATATATATAATATATATATATATATATACATATATATATAAATATATATATATATATATATATATATATACATATATATATACATATATATATATATATATATATATATATATATATATATATATATATACATATATATATATATATATATATATATATATATATATATATATATATATATATATATATATATATATATATATATATATATATATATATATATATATATATATATATTATAAAGGAGGAATATGAAGACCCAAGTGATCGCTCTAAACATTTATTTGCCGGACGTTTCGGTCTTTAGCAATGACCCTCTTCAATGGATTGAACTCTAATACGAATACAAGAAATTTTAAGAATTAGATGATAAAATTGCAAAAAATAGCACACACATTTAAGATTAGTTACAATATGAAAAATAAGTAAACTCAACAAGAGAGGTTACATAAATGAAACCAGAATGATAAGTAAGTAGTTAAATATAAGTAATTTACGGATATATCATATTGAACATTAATGCAAGAGATAAAGCGATCGATAAATACGAGTTTAACCAAGAAAGGCAAATTTAAAATTTGAAACTAAATTAAACAACAAATATGAATAATGAACATGAATCAAACTCAATAGGAATAAAAGAAATTTGTTTTTAAAGTAATACTCGAAAAAATTGTAGGGGCAGGACTAACAATGAAAAATGAAAGGTAAGTAAAATCAAATAGCCAGGAATCCGAAATGAAAACAAAAGGCAAAGCAAACAGTTCGATATAAGTTAAAATAAAAATATATGATAGTGAAAAATATAGATCAAAAACAGTTGAATACATGGGATGAAGGTAATTCTAACGATCAATACATGCAAGTAAACTAGGAAACGAAAAGTTTAAAACTTAATAAAGCACTAGTGAAGCAAAAAAATAAGAATGATAAACATGAAACTAAGGAAAGAATAAAAATGAAACTGAGAACTTTTAGACAGAAACTAACCTTCTTTTGTTGGAGCTGATGATATCGACTGGTTACTATGATCGACCCTGGCCAAGATTAAAACTATGTAGGGGGAGGGGATTTAGTTGGTTGTATGTTTCTTTATTTGACTAGATAGTGAACAATTTGAGGGAGGAGGAATAATCATTAAGTTCTGGGTTTACTTGTTTAATGAAAAGTGATTCTAGAATTTTTAAATCCAGAGAAGAGGAAGCGGAAGATAATAAACTAAAATAATCAGGGTCGAGTGGGTGGTTAAGATTTTGAGAGTGTTCTCTTATTGAAGAGTGTTCAGGTTTAGAGATAGGAATGTTAGTTCTATGTGACACTCCCGTTATGCTTAGCAATCCTACATTTTAATTGTAGACTAGTTTGGCCTACATAGCCACTTTGGCAGGTCGCACACGTGAATCTATAAATAATGGAGAATCGCAAGCATAATGGGAATGATTCCTTGTGTCGGAAGAAAGAATTGATAGAAAGAGGATTAGAATTAATATGAAAGAACTGACATTGAGAAAAGTACTTATTAAAAATCGAAAATAATTTTTTTTATTGAATTTAGCGATCAAATATTGAAGATATGGAAGCTTCATGAATATTTTTTGTTTAGGGACTGTAGTGGGTTGGATTAGGTGATAAATGTTTTTATAAGAAATTAGAGGTTAATCAATCAAATATGTGGTCTGGGAAGAAATTGAAGTTGGAAAAGTTCCTAAGGTATTGTATTTCAGAATCAAAGAGACACCAATTTGAGCAAATCTTGTACTCTCTTTGTATACGGCTTTTGATGCTGGCAAGTTTAAAATGTGTAGGAGTGCAATTAAAGAAATGGGTGCCAAGTTTGGTGGTAGTGAGTTTTCTGTAAACTGAGGTACTACCCACTAGCACCAAACTTGGCCCCCAAAAGGAGGTGATAGTGGCTCAAGATTAACATTTTCAGTATGGGCGGGTTTCAGGCGGTCGATAGAGACAGTATCCTGCCTGGTGCCAAGCTGTTGGACGAAAAATTTCGGCTTCCTGGAGATGACGATAAAGGGTCCCCCATAGACTGGTTGCAATGAAGTGCGAGTTGAATCGCGACTGACGAAATCATGGAAGCATGTTGCCATCTCCTTCGGCACGAAGGTTTGGATCGGTGTTGTTTGGATCGGTGAAGCGTAAGCTTGATTTGATGGTCCGATGCAGAGGTTCTACTACGGAGTAACTCTGGGGATGGTAGCCTATGGTACGAACGCGGAAGGAGCCAAGCACTGACCTGAGTGTATCCAATTGGTGAGATTCAAATTGGATCCCATGATCAGTCATGATCGTTGAGGGTACACCAAAACGAGCAACCCATTATGAGACGAAGTCTCGAGTGACAGTGGAAGCTCTGATGTCCGAAATAGAAACCACCCCTGGCCAGCGAGTAAAACGATCGATCATTGTGAGAAGATGATTGCAACCCCGGGAATAAGGAAGGGGACCTACTAGATCAACGTGACGAAGGAAGAGGAAAAGAGACCAGACGAGCTTTTATGGGGCGATGGACTTTGGCTCGCTGGCATGTCAGGCATGGCAGTCATGGCAGGCATGAGCGAGTCCATTTTGCCACCACGGCATTAATACCTGGCCAAAAGAATCGTGTGGCTTAGAGACCAGGATGAGAGAGACCGTGAATTTGGTCAAAAATATGCCGACGATAGCGAGAGGAATGATAGGACGGGAACAGTCAGGCAATGAATAGTCAACCAGGATGCGCATGGAAGAACTGTCCAGCAAAGTCGAACTCGCGAACGACGAGTTGAGAAGAGTGACGCGGAGTTTGCGTGCCTTCATCTTGTTCCTGGACAAGCGCTATTTCTGCTTGATCGATGGGCGCAGTGTAGGAGAGTTGCGTGCCCGAAATTGATGAAATACGAGAGAGCGTGTCTGCTACGACGTTTGAAGAGCTAGGAACATGGCGAATATCGTTCGTCATCTTCAAGATAAAGTCAAGTTGACGAGTGTCAACTGCAGTTTGTACTGACAAAGTACTACGAGACGAATAGGCACCGACCAAAGGCTTATGGTCAATAAAAATTATAGGTTGCACCTACATGAGTTGAGGATGCATCTGAGGAGAGGCTGTTGGAGGCTCCTGGAGAAGGATCAGCCAATTCCACAGCGCGTGCAATATCCCCTTTGGTGCTAGAGAATGAATCGCACGCCTCAGTAGACCATTCAAGAGGAGAGTTATTTTTGGTCTTGGTGAGAATTGAATTGATAGGTTGCATGACCTGGGCACAGTTAGGAATGAATCTATGGTAGAAATTTCCTATGCCACAGAAACGCCTGAGTTGCTTGCGTGATGTAGGACGAGAAAAGTTTCGCATAACGATGACTTTATCTTCGAGTGGGCTAATCCCTGCACTCGAAGACGAGAAAAAACTTGGCGAAGGTGTTCCTCCAGAGAGGAAGACGATATTAGGAGGTCATCGATGCAACCAAATAGGAAAGAAAGATCCCTAAGGACTTTATCCATAAAGCGCTGGAAAGTTTGACCAGAGTTACGCAACCCATATGGCATTTTGACAATTTCAAAAGAACCAAACGGAATGGTGGTATTAGTCTTTTCAACATCATCTGGGTGAATAAGGATCTGGTGGAAAGCACGAACCAGATCCAGGCGAGAAAAGCTCCTACAGCCATGGAGAGAGGGGCTGAAATTGGCTAAGTACGGCAAATAATAGCAATCAGGAATTGTTACGGCGTTAAGAACTCTGTAATCCCTGACTTCTCTGAATTTCCCCTGACACTATGTGGAGTTGAGAGGCCCAAGGAGAAGAGGAGGGCCTACAAATACCAGCATATATCATGAACAGAAATTCATCCCGCATAACAGAGAGTTTATCTGGTGCTAGACGGCGTAACCGTGAGAAGGCAGGACCTCCTGTTGATACGATCCGATGCACCATAGTATGTTCAATGGGCTTGTCCTTCGAAGGTGGAAGGATGAGCTCAGGAAACTCATGAAGAAGGCGCTGAAATGGTGGCTCGGAAGATGGGACACGAACATAGAGGAGGGAACTCTGAGAAGGCGAGTACGAACTCGAAACAGTGAGGAGAGTTTTGTGGTCAACAAGCTTGGGCTGACAAGAATCGACCAAGAGGTCATGAGCCGAAAAAAATCTAGGCCCAATATTGGACACTCTACCTCGGTCATGACGAAAGTTCGTCGGAAAACACGACGGAGACCGAGTGAGACTTGAAGGTTACCCCTTCCATAGGTCCTAATATTGGTCGAATTAGCTGCCTTCAGAACTATATCTGAGGGAGCAGAAGCTTTGTCGGCCTGAGAAATTGGTAGGACACTGCAATAAGCTCCAGTGAAGAACAGGAATTAGAAGCCAGAAAATAGGTAAAAAATGCGAAAAGGAGGACCTGCCCGATGAAATGAAGTGTAAGCGGGGGATGTAGACCCGTTTATCCCTTGGCTTATTAGTTTAAAGTTTGTGATTGAGAGGAATGCGAGAATTTGAAGGTTGGGAAATTGAAATTTGAGGCTTTGGAGAAAGTGGTTGAGTTGGGAAGTGAGAAAACTGAAGAATTTGAGGAATGACGATTTGATTGATGATTTAGGGAGCTTGGAGATGAAAAGTAAAAATTAGATGAATTTTGAGATGAACATTAATGTGCGAGGAGTGGAGAGTTGAGATTAGATGGAGGTGGAGTTACTGGTTGTAAATTTGTGCAAGGCTGTAAACATTTTACGGCTTATGCACCATATTTGTTATGATAGCACCACCACTGAGTTGGTTGAAGGGGAAAGGAAACGTTATGCTTTGGGAGACTACTTTTCGCAGTATGTGAAGGAGCATAACACTAATTACAAGGCTGTGCACAGTGTACAGCGTTGTGACCGTATCTTTGATGGTACAAGCATCGGCCCTGATTGTGTAGAAGATGATGAGGATAGGCGGAAGATGATTGAAAGATTTGCTGCCTCTCACCTCTTGCATTGATATGCCCTCGTTGGTTTCTCTTCCGTGAACCTCAACGGAGATGCGCCTCTGATTGTCAACTCCGTCGCATTTAGAGTCAAAGCTGCTACTGAGGAGTTCCCAGCACGGCTTCCGAAGGCAACGGTCATACCTGACGAACCTTGTGGAATTCTTCCACTTCGTCTTCAGTGTGTACGATCGGGACAAGGCGGTGGATGTGGTCTACTTAGACTTTCAGAAAGCCTTTGATAAGGTACCACACCACCGCCTTCTCCGGAAAGTGTGAGCGCTGGGCATAGACGGAACAGTAGCAGGCTGGATAGAGAACTGGCTAAGTGGCAGACGGCAACGGGTGGTAGTGAATGTACAGGCTTCTGAGTGGGTGCGCGTTACTAGCGGAGTGCCTCATGGTTCTGTCCTAGGACCACTACTATTCATCATCTACGTCAACGGCATGGACGGTGACATGGTTGCCAAGATTTCTAAATTTGCCGACGATACCAAGCTTGGTATGAACGTTGCAAAGGATGTAAATACTCCCGCCTGCAAGATGGTCTTCGAAAGATTGGGGAGTGGTCTGATACGTGGCAAATGCCTTCCAACGTAAACAATTGCAAAGTGATGCATATCGGCCACCGAAATCCTCAATCACCCTATATCCTTAAGTGCACTGCCCTTGAATCCACCGACACTGAGAAGGACTTTGGTGTAACTATCACGAGTGACCTCAAGTTCTCGAAACAGTGTATTGAGTTAGAGAAGAAAGCCCAAAGGATGTTAGGGTATATAAAGCGACAGTTTTGGATATCGGAAAAAGGAGATAGTACTGTGTCTGTACAACTCCCTCGTCCGACCGCACCTGAAGTGGGCCGTACAATTTTTGAGTCCTTCATTTCGAAAGGACATTGCGAGATTGGAACGCGTGCAAGCCAGGGCAACCAAACTGATTCACTCTATCAGACATAAAAGTTATGAAGATAGATCAAGGAAATTAGATATGTTCTCGCTGGAGACCCGGAGACTACGTGGTCAGCTTATCGAAGTTTTTAAAATACTTCGAGGGTTCGACAATGTTGACTACGGGGATATTTTCACACTCTCTGAGAACAGAACAAGAAATCACGGCTTTAAACTTGAACTGAAGTGATACCACCGTGATCTGTGTGAGAAATTCTTCACTTACAGTATCTGCAGTAGTTGGAACGCACTTCCGACGGAAGTTGTCTACAGTGAATCTGTTGACCAGTTCAAGTTAAGACTAGATAAAGTCTTGCGAAATCGTCGTTAAGATCCTCACGAGTGATCTTCGAGGTTGCCAACGGACACCTTCGAAGATTGCGCTAAAAGTACCTTCCTTGTATGGACCGTAAGGTCTTCTAGGGTACTTATTTTCCTTGTAGCTCCGTGCTTGTACTCGCTCCGTGATCCTCGTTGAAGCATTAATCTCCTGAGGTCGGCCTCCATCCTCCGTATTGAAGCCTCGAAGTCCCTCGACAAAGATGTTGTAACTTCTAAACGCTCGACCCGGTCGCCAGAGGAGCTCGTCGTCCCCCTAACCTGGGATATTGATGAATTAAATAGATTATTAGATGGGTTAATGTTATTAGATGGGCCGCTGCCCCATTGAACATAAGGGTTGTTATATAACTTGTCAACGGCCGATGCGAGCTCCTCGATCGATGGATCCTCCCCCCCCCCTCTGTTAATAATTAACGGCCTGATCCCCTCTGGGACCCTCCTCATGAATATCTCAGTGAGGGGGGGGGGGTAAGATGCTCGATTTGTGCACCTTTCACCCTGATAAGAGGCTTCAAATGTTTTAGAAATTCCAAAGGGCTCATATCTCCCATCTCCTGAAGGGATAAGAGCTCTCTCAGGGCGTCAACCTGAGACCTGCCGAACTTGGCATTAAATGCAACCCTGAGGCGTTCTAGATTTCCAGCCTGCCCCCCTCCCCCCCATCTAGTAAAAGCTCTTTGAATTCTTTAAAAATACTCATGGGCGGCGCTGGACGACAGCAGTTATCTTCTCTTCTTCCGTCACATGCTGAGGCTTAAGGATGAGGGCTGACGCCTCAAGCCATGCGATAGGCTTTGTCGGATCGTACACGGGAAGAGAGATATAGACGGGGCGTGCCTCTGAAGGAGTTGGGGATTTGGGGCAGGGGCTTTGCTAATTTGCTCGATTGAGCCGTTGCCTGAGGTTATCTGATGTTCCATGCTAGTCGCTACCGAGTTTGTGTACATGTGTAGATAGATGGATATGATTGATGTGCGTGTGTGTGTATGAGTGTGAAAAATTTAGTCACGCGAATGAAAGTAAAATAAAAAAAAATGATCGGAAAAAGAAATATTATTCACTCGTTGTATTTATATAGATATAATAAATTTAATCTAATAAGGATATTAGTAATTCAATTAAGGATGTAATTGGAAACTTGGGATTAGATACTAACACGTGTTGAGAGTCGACGCTCGGAAAAAAGGAATGAGCAACTGACTCGGCTGGCTGGCGCGCTCGAAAACTATGAAACAATATGACTGGTTTGAAAATGTATATGATTTTATAATTCAGGATGAATGAACGTATGGGAGATAATTAAAACAAATTTTGGGCACCAATTTATGGATATAGGGCCATCGTGGTATGAACCTAGATAGATACTTCACAACAAACCTATATTTATAAGTTTTTTAAGAGAATTATTCAATCGTAACAAGGCTTGAACAGCTGAGCTTATGGCGAAGTTAGGCTTAATGGCTGACCACGAAATCGTTAAGGAGTGGATGGAATACAACGAGGATAGAACAAAATATATATTATTAAAGATTAACAAGCAAGAAACATAGTTAAAATATATTGATTGAATTTGGATTTAATTCTACAAAAAATGAACATGAGTTTAATACTGAATTTTCGTCGTGACTAAGCTTGGTGTAAGGTAGATAGGTAACAAGGTAAATAGGTAGCAACTAGTGTGTATGAGAGTCTGGAGTGAGAGGACGAGGAATTAAATTAAGTATGATTTGTTTGGAGTTAAATGATTATATGGAGAAAGAATATTTACTGACCTTTACGATGGGAATGACGAAACACGAATGAGGGATATTTGTGTTCAATGTGGAACAACTGAAAGCGTGTTGGTTTGTGTGTTTGATTAAAGAAAGTGTTGCCAAAAAAATGTATCTTAGCCCCGATTTTGGATGTAATTATTTATATAAAAATATATTGAAAATACATATACATACTAATTTGAGATCTTTGATTGATAAATTAATATAGGATTATTTGAGATGCTTGATAATTTATACATAAGATTTAATAGAAATGGTTGAAATCAAATGGGAAAATAAATGGATATTTATCATTGGATTTAAAAAGGAAAGTATGCAAATATTTTATAGGAATGCAACAGAACATTGCTATAACACGTTAGCCTTTAATTTTTAATCACTGGGGATCCGAAACTTGTCGGCATTTGGCAACATGTTTTCGTATTAGAGAGAATGGGGGGGAAATGAGGAAGATGACTATAATATTTTGCTGAATTAATATTCATAAATATGTAATACTCCTCAATTATTACGGGGATTAGAAGATCGTATTTGAAAGTATATATAAATATCTTTATTGAACGAATTTCATGGTTATTATAGAGATGATCTTGGGTAAAAAAGGAATAACTGCAAGGTAATAGATAATTTTTTAAACGAGATGGATTTAAATAAGAAATGATATGGGATAATAGTTGGAATATATATATATATATATATATATATATATATATATATATATATATATATATATATATATATATATATATAACACAGTATAGACTTATGAGGTAACCTGTGTAGACTCTTTGGAAGTGGCGTGTTTACTAAGAGGGATTTGTGACTGTAGTTTTGATACAGTCCTGGGTAGCCCGATAGGTTTCTTGGTTGGGCTTGGCGACTACCAGTTCGACTCTGCTGGGAGTGCCTGGTATTCACAAGGCACTGATCCCAAAAGAGTAGAAAACTCTCTTCTTGCTTGATTGTAGGCTGGGTAAAAGTGTACAGAAAACTCGGAGTTGAGTATTGATTCTGAGGCAACCTCCGGTATTTTAACATTTTACAAGAGGGAATTAATTCTTATACATTTGACATGACCTTCTAGTTACATTAACTTATCTTACAAAGCCTAACACGATTATAGAGTTCTAGAGTTGATATTCAATAGTATAAAAGTAATTAATAAGACATTTTCCTTTAATACTTGTGGTGCATACACAAACCCATGAAGTAGTAATGTGTACACTCAGCCAATGGAAATAAATTTCTGTGTGTGAAACTAAACAAAAAGAAACTCAAATGAAACATTGTAACATTTAAGAGGATATTTTAGAACCGTTTCCATTTTGATTTCCCGAAAAGACCAAAGTCGCAGTGAAAAGGTAAACTGGGAATGAAACTAATTATTCTGTGGTTACAAAAGGGAACCTTAAAATGGGTTAGCTCAATCGTAACGACACTCGGTGAGCATCAAATTACAACCACAATATTATAATTTTATTTTTGTTAAAGAAGACGGAAAAAAAACGTTAGATCAAATTTTAACGTTTCAGTATATTTTCTCACGGGAGAAAAGGTTTTCTAAAATATTGTATATGTATATATATCTGTATGTTTGTAAATGTGTCCAAGTATAAAACGAGCAAATCGAGGAGAGAGAGAGAGAGGATCATTCGAAAGAAATCATTTGGAGGAGCAAGTTTCAAATATCGCTCGCGGATCATACCAATCAAGTCATTTACTCCGCATTAGGAGATAGCATTTAAGTAACTGATCTTACATCAAGACGAGTCTTATTCATTCATCGTACTAAAGCACAAACATTAAGAGGGTTGTATTTAAGCATCATCAAAGATAAGCTCGTGATATCGATAATCAATCTAATTCGAACTCCTCCCCCATTTGCTGACCAGGGCCACTAAATAAATAGAACTACAGTGTTCTTGTTTTCATCATCATTTTGCTCGAAGACAAAATCATATCAGAATTTCTGTTCATCGCTCAGCCAAGATATTCATCATTACTTTTTGGAGTCGGGTAATAATTTCTCGGAGCATTATCGTATCACCCAAATCCGGTTTAACGATCAATGTTTCGCAACAATCTTATAGGGAGCGCAATAGCAAAGAGGATCACAAAACTAGGTGGAATATAAATACATCTGGTCACCAAAAAAGAGATCCATCATCGTCCAAACCTCCCCCTCACCTAAATTGCTACGAAAGAATGAGTTCCTATTCAGGGCCCTCAATGCAAAAACTAAGTTCAGATCAGACTGCTTAATACATTCAATATGAATTCAAATAATAATACATTGCCTTACTCTACCTAATTTGATTTTTTACATACTTATTGAATGTTATAATTGTTGTGTTTTTATATATAAGATACCATAGAAGGCAGTCGCCAGATGGCCTCTTAAAATTAAAAAAATATATTATAGCTTATGTGAAGATTGGTTTAATGACCACTTGCCTAGATAGCAGCTATATGAATTTAAAGATAAAAATGCGTTGAAATAGAAAACGAGAGAGCATAACTAATTCAGCCATGAAGGTTTCAAGAGCGCTGACGCATAATTTTAACAAGATTTATTGGACTAACAAATAACAAGGGAATATTGCTTAATAATTGAATCTTGAATCGGATAATACGATTAATGAATATAATGTCTATTTTAATGAAATAATAAATATATATATATATATATATATATATATATATATATATATATATATATATATATATATATATATGAGGAATTAAACCACATTCTCCGAAGACAATTTAATTCAGAACAGTTTCGGTGTATCTCACACCATTTTTCAACTGACACTGGATAGAAAATATGAGAAAAGTGCTTACATACATAACACAGGGTCAGGGCATGAAAGATCCCCTCTTTTTTCCCCCAACCCCCTACTTTAGGCTAATCAGGAGGAGGGGGGGTTTAGGCCTAAACATATTGAAGGGCTGACATTTCATTATTTTGTTTATTTGCTTTCGTATTACAGGATTAAAAGAAAATTGACCCTCAGATAGATTTAAATTAGGAACTGACGATATCAAGCTCTATTCTACGATTCTTCTCTTAACATAGTTGGCCTATTTAAATACCATTTTACTTCCATTGAAATCGATCGTATGATTCTTGTCTCTAACATTCAAAATATTCCACTGCTTTCGCTGCTCACTCTAATATCTCTTTTGTGTTCGTACAATCTCTTGTCTAGATTTCTCCCCGTTTCCCCTATATAAACTTTATGGCAATCGTTGCATGGTACTGCATATACTCCTATGTTATGATGTTCTTTGGGTTTCCTGGCCATCATCAATTGGTTTAAGGAATTATTATATTTAAAGGCTAGATTAATACCCGCTTTTCCAAATATGTCCTTTAAACTATTTAATTTATTATTAAATGGCAATGTTATACATTTGTTGAAGTCGTTAGTGCGGCAAGGCTTATTACCATAGAATGTTTTCCTAGCCCCAAAATGGGCAGACGATATGAACCAATCGGGGTAATACAAATTAGAGAAAATGGTCCTGATAATGACAATTTCCTCATCTAAATAGGAAGGATGACATATTTTGTATGCTCTGAAGAAAAGGTTAGAAATTACCGATTTTTTAACAGTATTATCGTGAAACGAAAAATAATGTATATAGGCATTCGAGTGGGTTGGTTTCCTATAAACGTCAAGTTTTAATTCATGGTGATCTTTATTAATGAGAACATCTAAAAAGGGTAATCTATTATCATATTCCCATTCATATTTAAATTTGATGGAGACATGCAAATTATTCAAATTATTAAAAAAGTTATCAAAATCATGGCCATTAGGCCATACAGAAAATACATCGTCAATGTACCTTAACCATATAAAATTAGGAGGAGAAATTGTGGGAAGGAGTTCAGTCTCAAAATATTCCATGAAGAGACATGCCAATATCGGAGATAAACTATTTCACATGCTAAGGCCAAATATTTGTCTATAAAACTCATTATTTACTCGAAACACATTGTCAGAGAGACATAATTCAACTAAATCGATAAATTTACTCGTAGAAATGGGAAGATCCAAATTAAGTCTAGGCATGATTTCCCGCAGAAGGCCCATGGTTTGGTCAACCGGAACTTTGGTAAACAAAGAGTTTACATCAAAGCTCACAAGTTTTCCATCCGGTAATTGCAGGGTGTTGAGGCGGTCAACGAAATCTTCAGTGTTCATAATGTGTGCAGATGAGATTCTTCCAACTGCTGGAGATAAATGCTTGGCGAGCCATTTGGAGAGCTTATAAGTGGGAGAATTAATATTGGAAATGATTGGGCGTAAGGGAGATCCCTCTTTGTGGGTCTTTGGGAGCCCATACATATAGGGAAGTACATATATTCGTACTCCTGAATTGTTTGAGTAAATCTGCGCTTTTCAATTTGTTGTTGAAATTGCTTGTTTTGTTATTGAGCGGGTCACTTTGTAGCTTTTCATATGGGTTCACATCGTTAAGAAGTTCGTTAAGTTTATCATTATAACTATGTTTGTCCAAAATGACTAACTGATTCGTTTTGTCGGATTTGGTTATAACAATGTTGTTATAACCAAATCCGACAAAACGAATCAGAAATTATATACAATATAGTATAGTATAGCCACGACGTTTTTGAAGTTATAAAATCAGGGAAACTTGTCTGAGCGCTGATGAAATAAAAGTGTTCGTTAAAATGCGCTCCGGACTCGGGAAACGGGAAAGTATATTCTGATTGGTTAATTTTGAATTAGGTTGTAAAAAGGTTTTGATTGGTTTGTGGCCTGGAGGAGTCGTACTTTGATTTTGAGGTAACTGTATTAGTATCAAAGGTCGTACAAAAATGGATATTTGGGCGAGATGCATGATTTTCTCAGACGGGAAATTTCCAACTGCCTCTTTACGAACTTTGTAGGAGGTTGTAAAGATGTTAGTTGCTACAATACTCCCCCACAAGAGAGTTACCCAACCAGTTACAAAAAGATTACGCTAATCACGATATCTCCGAAGCCTTCTGACAATGCGACCAGGCCGTGTGATGACGCCAGTGGGCTGGCTACGATTGCTGGGAATGGCACAAAATACGGGCGAGGCTCTGTCACTAGCAAGAGTGGACGGATTGATGGTGATCCGTTTGGGTGACCTCTCCGAGCTGGCGTTTGGCGATAGTATGACGCTTTATGCCTTGCTTGCTGGTTGCGGGGTGATCAGAGGTGAAGGGATGGTCTCCTGACTGGACAGCTCTGACGACGAGGTTTCCTGCAACAAAAACAGTAGGCGGCAGCGATCGAGAAGGAGATGGAGATATGGGCGAGGTAGAGGGGTGTGGGTTTGAGGTTAGATGATGATGAGATAGGGGAATCACTGGACCATTATTAGAGATAGTAGAAGAGGAAAATGAGGACCTCTCAGAATGAACAGCATCAATAAAGGCAGGTTTCAAGCAATCCAAAGAAACAGTATTCTTCTTGGCACCAAACTGCAGTACATAGAATTTCGGCTTCCTAGAGATGACGAGAAAGAGTCCGTCATAAACGGGTTGCAATAGGAGCGGGTAGAATCGTGACGGACAAAATCATGGGAACAAGTTGACATCTCTTTTGGCACGAAAGGACTCTTATTAGCAGGCACTATAGTGGCGGTAGGCCTAACCTCAGCAATTACCCGTACAAAATCGTGTACATAAGAAGCAGGATTGAGTTGAGGAGGTAGAGGTCGGTCAGAAGAAGAAAAGAATTGACCAGAGAGATGAAGTTGACTACCGTAAACTAGTTCCTCTACAGAGCAGGCCAAATCTTTTTTTAAGGACGAACGAATGCACCAAAGAATCAAAGGTAGCTTGTTCACCCAAGTGATATTGGGATCGGTGGAGCGTAAGCTTGCCTTGAGCGTCCTATGCAAACGTTCGGCGGCTGAGTTGCTTTAGGGATGGTAGCTTGTGGTACGAAGGCGAAAGGAACCAAGTACTACCATGAGTGCATCCCATTGGTGGGATTCAAATTGGCTGCCATGATCAGTTATGATCGTTGAAGGAATACCAAAACGAGCAACCCATGTTAAGACGAAGGCTCGAGTGACTGTTGAAGCTCTGATGTCCGAGAGAGGAACTGCCTCTGGCCAACAAGTAAAACGATCGATCATAGTGAGAAGATAATTGCAACCACGAGAGTAAGGAAGAGGACCTACAAGATCTACGTCAACGGCGTCAAAACGCGACGAAGGAAGAGGAAAAGAGACCAGAGGAGCTTTCGTGTGGCGATGGTCTTTAGCGCGCTAGCGTGGCAGGCATGAGGGGTCTATTTTGCCACGTCGGCCTTTCTACCTGACAAAACGAAGCGTTGGGAAACGAGCTTGCGTGTGGCATTGATACCAGGATGAGAGACCGTGAATTTGGTCTAAAATGTGCTGACGGTAAGTGAGAGGAATGGAGGGACAAGTCAGCTAGGTAATGAGTAGTCAACCAGGATGCGCCTGGAAGGACTGTCCGGCAAATCGATTTTACGAATGACGAGTTGAGAAAAGTGACGCAGCGTTTGGTGTCTTCATCTTGTTTCTAGGCATTGCTATTGAGGACTGATCGATGGGCGCAGTGTGGGGGAGTTGCGTGCTCGAAATCACTGAAATGCGAGAGAGCGTGTCTGGTACGACGTTTGAAGAACCAGGAACATAGTGAATATCGTTCGTCAACTGCAGGATAAAGTCAAGATGACGAGTGCGAACTGCAGTGTGTACTGGCAAAATACTACCAGAAGAACAAGCACCGACCAAAGGCTTATGATTCGAAAAAATGGTAAAGTCACGTCCTTCCAAGTATTTTCGGAAGTGACGGATTGCGAGGTATATTCCGAGGAGGTCTCGAGAGAACGTACTATACCTCTTTAAGAGTCTGTAAGAGAGCGAGAGAAGAAGGCAAGAGGTTGTCATTTGGTCACCAACTTTCTGCTGCAATGTTGCACCTACGTGGGTTGAGGATGCGTCGGAGGCAACGCTGATGGGGACTCCTGGAGAAGGATGAGCCAATTCCGCAACTCGGGCAATAGCCTCTTTGGTGCGAGAGAACGAATCTCTCGCCTTAGCAGACCATTCAAGAGGAGAGTTCTTTGTGATCTTGCTGAGCAGAGAGTTGATAGGTTGCATGACCAAGGCACAATTAGGTATGGATCTGTGGTAGAAATTAACCATGCCACAAAAACGCCTAAGTTGCTTGCGTGATGTGGGCCGAGAAAAGTTGCGCATCACAGTAACTTTATCTTCGAGTGGGCTAATCCCTGTACTCGAGTCATGGTGACCCAAGAAGGAGAGTTAAGGACACCAAAAAGACACTTGTAAGTGTTGAGTACAATACCGTACTCTTCAAGTCGAACGAAAACCTGACGAAGGTGAGACAGATGCTCATTTAAAGAGGTCGTCTATGTAGCAGAAGACGAAAGGCAAACCTTTCAGAACTTGATCCATAAAACATTGGAAGGTCAGACCACTGTTACGAAGACCATGAGGCATCTTGTTCATGACGAAGGAATCAAATGTTATAGCGTACGAGAAGGGCAGGCGAGCGGCTTAAAAGCTTCGTTTGAATGAGTCTTTTTTTGAGACTCAGGATGGCCGAGTGGATTCGCCGCTGGCTAACAGTGGTCCAGCGATGCGGGAAGGTGTTCGCAACTCACCTATGCTATTATATTTTTTTTGCTCCTTTTCCTGCCCTTCTGTAACTACAATGGTGCCCAGGCCCGGGATGGGGAGCGTTAGCCCTTGGATAACATTTCCAAACGGGCTGTCTTTATTTCTTCAAAATACGCTCCACTTCTAGGAGGGGGGTTGTATAGCGTACGAGAAGTGCAGGCGAGCGGCTTAAAAAGCTTTGTTTGAATGAGTCTTTTTTGAGACTCAGGATGGCCGAGTGGATTCGCCGCTGGCTAACAGTGGTCCAGCGAAGCGGGAAGCTGTTCGCAACTTGCCTACGCTATTATTTTTTCTTTGCCTCAATCCCTACTCCCCTCTATCTTCAATGGCGTGGTGATAGCCGTCTTTGGGGTGTCATCTGGATGAATAGGGATCTGGTTAAAAGCACGAACCAGATCGAGTCGAGAAAAGATAGAACAACCGAAAAGAGTAGAATTGAAATCAGACAGATAGGGCAGAGGATATCTATCGGGGATAGTACAGGCAATGAGCCGCCTGTAATCACCTACAGCTCTGTAATCACCGGGGGTAAATTTGGGTACAATTTGAATTGGAAAGGCCCAAGGAAAGGTAAAGGGGCTAGCTATGCCAGCTTCAACCATGAAGGTGAGCTCCTGCTTCATTAAGGCGAGTTTTATGGGACTAATCGAAGGTGGCGGGAAAATACAGGCCCTCCAGTCGTCTCTATCCGGTGAACCACATTGTGTTTAATAGGCCTGTCTTTAGAGGATGGTATGCTAATTGCAGAAAATTCCTGTAGCAGGCTCTGAAACTGTGGATTGGCTGAAGTAAACTGGATAGAGAGAAGATAACTCTGCAACGGGAAAAATGAACCCGAAACTGTTAACATTGCAGTGCGATCGATAAGTTTGCGGTTATGAGAGTAGACCAAGAAGTCGTGGGCAGAGAGAAAATCTAGGCCCAGAATAGGAACGTCGACCTCGACAACAATACAGGTCCATCGAAAAACTATACGGAGGCCGAGAGCCAACTGAAGGATGCGCCTTCCATAAGTCCTTATATCCGAGGAATTAACGGCTTTAAGGACAAGATCAGAGGAGGAACCAGCTTTATCGTCCAGTGACGCTGGAATAACACTACAATGAGCACCAGTGTCAACTAAATATGAGAAACCAGAGAGTGGGTCATAAATGCAAAATGGTGGATCGACCTGAGATGAAGGAACGACAGAGGTGATAGACCCATTGATCACTGGCTTTTCACTTTAAAATAGTCGAAGAATTTGAATTAGAATGAGAAGAGTGAATAGATTGTTGAGGTGAAATTGGTGTAATAGCGTTAGATTCAGGTGGTACTGGTTGTAAATATGCGCAGGGCTGTATACTAGGGTGATGACTTTTTTACTTTTTATCAAAAATTATTTCCTGTAGCACGAATGAATGAACTTTTGCCTATTAATGACAAAAATTACTTTTATTTCATTGAAATATGAAAAAAGGTCACGCACAAACCACTTTGAAATCTAATATAGGCCATTTTAGCATTTTATATGTGTTAAAAATATTTATATTAAATATATAAGTCATCAAACAGACTTGTGCAATAATTTATGTACCATAGAATTGTATAGAATTTTCCAGAAAATCATCACGTCATCGCTTGGGCGATTTCTGTAGAGTTCCAGAATTTTCTTCAGCCATTTCGCGTGGGGTAGGTATATAGGCGAGATGTTTAAAGCGGGTAGTTACTAATTCATTTTTAACGGCGTTTATATTATTATTGCCTTATTATAATTGTTGTGTATTCTCCAGCATTTATTGTAAAGAGATCCTGGTATTATTTGGTAAGCTACTAATTATATAATATAATAGCATATAATATTTTATTAGTGTCTGCCTTCTCTCTTATTTTTTATAATTGTAATTTGCTTGTTTTGTTAATAAAATATATAAAAGCTCAATAACAGTTTCTTTAATTTGTTACCTATTTAATATCTAGGTTTATTTTCTATTTCAGTTGCTGAGTACAAAACATGTCCAGTTTCAAGCACCATCAAGAAGAGGCAACGTGGCAGTTTATGAAGCACCCTTAAGTGAACGAAGTCGCATGCCCCTGAAAATCCACGTCGTTGGACGCTTCATATTTCTTGAATCCACCGCCAAAGAACGGAGGGAGAGAATCGGCCTAATTATTGTGGAGCTAAAAGCCCTATGGAGCAAAACATTGAATTCCCGCATGAATCTGATCAAGTCATTTGTGCAAAACTAGAAAACCTTCTGAAAGACTATGAGTACTGCAGAAAGAAACAAAACTTTATTCTTTGAATGAACTGTTTGACGTGACCAAGGTGAAAGGCAACTGGTTGTGCAAAAAAGATGAGAACCTCTATAAACAGCAAAATTTGACCAAAGGCCAGGTTGGTTAATACACTGGTAAACCTGCTAGTGCCAAGACCATCCACCCATCTAAGCAAAAAAAGGCAATGGAAGCGACTGTGTCCCAACTTTCCAGCTCAGCACCACCTGATTGTTCCGAAACTATCAAGAACTCATCCAATAACAGCGAACACAGTTCTTGGGAGGATGAGAATGCAGCATCAACGAGGAAAAGGAAGCATAACCCAACAGGCTTAGCAATACTCCTTGCTACAAGCTCAAAGCTGTCGTCTCACAGAGCAGCAAAAGTATGTCGCCAGCTTTATGGTGAGGGCATTTAAATCCCAACCCTATGTCAGTCAGCAATCCACAAGGCTATCTACATGAGAGCTGCTCAGGTGAAGAAGCACTTGGTGGGCACGCTTCATCTGGAAAAGTGGAGCTTACACTTTGACGGCAAGCGCATTGAGGACTTTAAATATCAGGTCATGGTCCTCAAGAATGAAGCGAAAGAAATAAAGTTGGCTGCGCTCAAATTGAAGGGTGGGAAAGCTGTGACAATTGAAAATGGGCTCCAGGATGAGTTAAAGGAGTTCAACCTGTGGGGATCAATTGTTATGCTTGTCGCTGACACAACAAGCGTGAATACCGGCAAAAAGACAGGCGTTGTTGTTCGACTGCAGCAAATGTTCGAAGATAAAGGTCACCCCAAACCCAAGTTCATCAGTTGCCAGCACCATGTCCTGGATCGGATTCTTCGCGTTGTCATGGACGATGAGCTCCATGAGTCGACTAAATCACCAACATAGAGTACTTCTTTGTGCAGGATTTGATGAGCAATTATGATAAATTGGAAGCAGCCTTCAGCAACGGTAAAACTGAGATTAAGGAAACAGGCGGCTGGAGAGACGACATGAAGTTTCTCTATCACCTCACGCGTGTCTTCCGTCCCTTCACTGAGATGAATGAGGTCCCCTTTGTAAAATTTCAAAAGATCCCAAACATTAGCAATGCATGTTGGAACTCTCGTGCCATTCTAGCCCTTCTTGCGTTCATCTGATGCCTGACACCCGGAGCAGGCTGCCTAAAATCTGTTCATTCATTTCTTACTCATGGGCTGACTGACCATTGGCTCAGCACCCACTTGTTCCGCGCTGAAAATTTTTATGAACTATCTGCAGCTCTGAATGAATACCAAACAGGTCTCAAATGCTTGAAAACCCACTGGAAAACATATGAATCTCCAATCAATATTGCCCGAAGCAAGCAGTGCTGTGAGCGTGCGGTCAAAGTTATGCAAGACTTGCACGGGTCCTGCCGCAACAAGGACAAACTATCACTGAGATTCATCCTGTCCAATGACATTATTGTAACTAATTTACTTCCTTGTGTGTTTGATGACCCTAAATGTTATATATATGTGACTCATAAGCTTGTGTTCAATCTTGTATATGCTGCCAGTGACTTCAAAAACTGGACAAAAAAGCTGACAAATAAAATTTTGAAAACCATTTTGTGCGTGAGGTTTTTTTTTATCAAATCACCTTGAAAGTAAGGTTTTATATAATCTTTATTTAAAGCTCATCAAATTATGACACAGGGATATGAGGTTGTAAAAATGTCATCACCCTACTGTATACATTTTACGGTTTGTGCACCATATTTGTTGTGGTACCAGCACCAATTAGTTGGTTGGATGAAAGTAAGTAACATTATGATTAGATGGACGAATTTGTGAAGAGCGAGCATTTGATTGGAAATGAGAATAGGATGATAGGTAGTATTGACAAGGCTGTGTACAGTGTACAGCTTCGCCACCATATTTCTCATGGTACCAGCATAGACTCAGTTTGAGAGTAAGAGAATTTAGGAGTAGGGAAATAGGCGAAAGAATGAGCAGGGGAATGCTGCGCCTCACCTCTTGGGCTGGAATGCCCTCGTTGGTTTCGTCTTCGAGACGACGAACAGTGCCTGTCGCTCCCTCCACCCTTATGACCGTTCAGTCACTCGGTTCCACATTGGAGTTTTAGTTTTTGCAGCTCTCCCTCTATCTTCTCCAAAGCGGCAGCCAAGTCCGGTGATGGATGTGAAAATGAGGCATTACACGGGTCCGGCCTATTGCCAGAAGGCGTCGTTGGTAACCGAACCTGCGAAATAGATGGGTTAGAGGGAGGAATGGGACATTGTTGGACAGTTCCCCAGTTTACGTAAGGATTGAGATGTATTATATCTGCTGCTTTGTCGATTTCCAACCCACTCGAATGCCTATATACATTATTTTTCGTTTCACGATAATACTGTTAAAAAATCGGTAATTTCTAACCTTTTCTTTAGAGCATACAAAATATGTCATCCTTCCTATTTAGATGAGGAAATTGTCATTATCAGGACCATTTTCTCTAATTTGTATTACCCCGATTGGTTCATATCGTCTGCCCATTTTGGGGCTAGGAAAACATTCTATGGTAATAAGCCTTGCCGCACTAACGACTTCAACAAATGTATAACATTGCCATTTAATAATAAATTAAATAGTTTAAAGGACATATTTGGAAAAGCGGGTATTAATCTAGCCTTTAAATATAATAATTCCTTAAACCAATTGATGATGGCCAGGAAACCCAAAGAACATCATAACATAGGAGTATATGCAGTACCATGCAACGATTGCCATAAAGTTTATATAGGGGAAACGGGGAGAAATCTAGACAAGAGATTGTACGAACACAAAAGAGATATTAGAGTGGGCAGCGAAAGCAGTGGAATATTTTGAATGTTAGAGACAAGAATCATACGATCGATTTCAATGGAAGTAAAATGGTATTTAAATAGGCCAACTATGTTAAGAGAAGAATCGTAGAATCGAGCTTGATATCGTCAGTTCCTAATTTAAATCTATCTGAGGGTCAATTTTCTTTTAATCCTGTAATAAGATCGCAAATAAATAAAATAGTAAAATGTCAGCCCTTCAATATGTTTAGGCCTACCCCTCCCCCCTCCCAGATTAGCCACAAGTAGGGGATTGGGGTGGAAAAGAGGAGATCTTGTGTTATGCTTTTCTCTTATATTTTCTGCCCAGTGTCAGTTGAAAAAGGGTGTGAGATACACCAAAACTGTTCTGAATTAAATTGTCTTCGGAGAATGTGGTTTAATTCCTCATATATATATATATATATATATATATATATATATATATATATATATATATATATATATATATATATATATATATATATATAACTAGCTTCAAATGTTATCAATCAATCAATTACTTTGTGCTCCAATACGATAAAATCCCTTTTATCCAAGATTTTCCCTCAAACGAACACTCATATAAACACACGCATTTCCCCACCTGCTTTTAATCGCTGTTCAAAGTCCATTCATGCACAGCGTCACTTCAAAGAAAGGTCAGTCAAATTTCCTCTTCCACTTATTCTCTGCAAACAATCCACACAATAGAGTAGGTCCTAATTCATGTTCCTTATCTCATATACAGACGCCAATTCACATTTCCAGCATTAGTTGTGTACTTACATAATTACAATTACATATTTATATACACTTGAGAACACATTATTCTCGTCACGTATATTCCATTTCAACTTAAATCCTCTATGTATTCTTCAATATTCTCTGTATAACATTTAATTTTTATCCCTTAAATATCCTCTCAGTTATTATTTTGTATAATAATAACTTAAAATTATAGATTATTGTAAGATTATAATATACTCGTATCCCATTTTTGTTAATTTGAATTATTACATTCCCATGATAGCTAGGAGAGTTCAAATCCACGTTATCGTTACGGGACGATCAGTCAAAGCCAAAACAACAAAACTTATGCACGTACTGACTATTGCATTTGCTATCTAACATGTGGGGAAGGCAATGTTCCAACCAATAAGAAGTAACACCACCAGGGGACACAACTTGGAAGTCCAAATTCAACACCAACCCAGACCCAGAAAAGGCTGTCTTCCTGCTCGAGTCTCGGAAGTTTGGCACAAGTTAATGCAACACAACGTGGATGCTACCTCACTGGAGACATTCAAGACGAGACTTGCCAAGGAGTGGGAAAACAGGCCAGACTTGTACCAGTATAACTTTTCATACTAATTTGTTAAATGTCTGCCCACAAGCCAAAAGGGTTATCACAAAAAAGAGAAAACAAGAGCAGTTATAGACTGTGAAGAACTGATTATGTCTTATTACCCTTAAGGGTATCGAATGACCTCTACTGAAGGTGATTACTGAAGGTGAAATCTAAATAATTCTATAAAGCAAGGAGAAGTTGAGCCACTGTGGATAGATATTAGGGTCAGTAAAATTAGGATAATACACTTGGGAGCCTTTTACTGACCACCCGGATAGACTGATTGTATTGATGAGTTAATGATAAGTGAAATAAGTAAAGAATGTGAAGTAGATAACAGTTATTCTTGGTAACTTTAATTTAAATTCTGTGGACTAGGAAAATATGATAGGAAGGGATAGATCAAGTTGTAAGTTTATAGAATGCTTTGAGGATAATTTTTTTACTCAATTTGGTAATAAGCCAACAAGGGGTGCCAATATATTAGATCTGGTTTTTCTAATGATGATCACTTGGTTCAGGAATTGACTGCCGGGGAAGCTATGGAAAATAACAGAGGTGGGTGGTCCGATTCGAAAGTCTGATTATCCGATTAATCGGACTCGCATTTTCGAATCGGATAATCGAATCGCCAAATGAATCGGATAATCGTAATCGAAATGCTAAAAATTGAAAGCGATTTGCGATTAATCCAGGTCGACGTCGTCTTTTTTTTCGCAATAGCGGTTTCTTAATAATTTTTTCTCAAGTAAATATTTTTTCGTTTTATTCTATTCTATTAACACTTTCGTATTTTCTCTATAATATAATGCGTAAAATATCATGATTAATTATTAAATCATATATAATAAAAAAGTTATATTTTACAAGTACAAAGTAGGTATAATACGTGTTTAGTTTTGTTTTTTCGTACGCGTCTCATATCGGTTAAGTGACGCGCCGCACCAGTTGAGTGCCATTCGTCGTCAGAGCAAGCTGCTGCTGCGCTACTCCCTTACCACCACTTGTGAACACTTCGAAGTAATTCTTCTGTTTTAATTTTCCTGCTATTGCGGACTACAACGGCAGTAAGTTGCACCATTGATATTTGCATTTAGTATTTCTTTTTTGTTTTTATGGTATTTATATGATCATATCTAGACAATTAGTTTCATAAAGTAACGATAAATCAATCTTAAAGTTCGTGAATTAGCCATTTCATACAATTTTCATCATGTATTCGTGCGCACCGGCTTCTTACTTGTGCGCACTTGCTTGTTGCTAGTTAGCATTTATTTGTACATTCAACTTAGCATTTATTTATGCGTTTCGTAATTTCGTTTCTAAATACTGAATTTTTTACAGAATTTAGCGCGTGCAAAAGAAGTAGCCTTGCCAAAGACGGAGTTTTATTCACACCTTTGATAGCGGACGAAGACGCGTCCGTTACATCCAGTATGGAGAGATTTCTGACTCCCCAGCCTAAGAACAGGAACGCCAGCGGCGCAAACTAGAAGTCCCTAGGCCCCCAGCACAGCAACCAGGCGGCGGCGGTCAACGACAACATCATGGAGGGGGGGCGTGAAAGACACCCTGACCCTTCTGCTCTTGCGCAGGGAGAGCAGGATGTCGCTGGACTCGGACAAGTCGGCTGAGAGCAAAGCCACAATGAAAACAGACAGCTCCAGCTTTAGCCAGGAGAACAGTTGGAGGCACAACGCCCTGTTCTTCAAGGTCATGGACAACAACAAGGCTACCTGCACCAAGTACTCAAAGACAGTCAAAATTCAACAGGGAACAACATCAAACCTGAAGGTCACTTTAAATTAATTTTATTTAATAATTTATTTAGACTTTTTTTTACCAGAATTCATAATTATTTGACAAAGACTAAACAGGCTAAAAGTTGGGCGTTTATTTTTAGTTTTTACCAAATGAATTTTAATTTATTTTTGTATTTACATTTTAGATACACTACCTGGTCAAGTCTACGACCTCAAGGTAGCTCTCGAGGGCGCCAGCAAATGCGGCCGCCACAAGTCCTCCTAGGACCTAGGACATGGCCGCGACCAGGAGGCAGGCCAGCATCGAGGAGAGCTTCAAGGAGAAGTTCTCCCAGAAGTGCCTCGACCTGTACTATAGGTGAGTAATTTTCATTTTTCAAGTTAAAGTATCAATATTTTTTTATTTTTAAGTGTTTTAATTTTAAAACTGTGAAACTCAGTTTAGACACTGAATGATTGAATAATATTAATAAATTCATTAAATTGAATATAGATAGTTTAAACTGTTAACATTTTTCTGTTTTTACTTCTTAAACATGTTTTAACAATTTATATGTCTCATACATTTATATAAAAATGATATGATGAATAAAAAAATCTCGTAATTTTAAATTTATTCTAAAACTTCTAATTTTGCATCCGTTCCTTCATTGGCTGCATGAAGCCTGCCTCAGAGACAGACAATGAAGACAATATAGCCCTGTAGGCGTACGCCTGCCCACAGTTCAAGGTCCCCTCCAGGTGGAAGCTCACCCGCGACATCAGGGCGATAGAGGACCAGGCCAAGGGCGATCTGACTTACCTCCTCGCCAAACAGGAGTTCGTCGCCACCACGGCCGACAGTTGGTCGGCAAGCAACAGGGCCTTCCTGTGGATGACGGTGACATGGCTGGACAAGGTCACCTTCAAGAGGCACTCCGCTGTCCCCGGGATCAAGGAGATCACCGTGAGCCAGGTGGGAACCTACATGGCAGAGGCGATCTCCGAGCTGCACGACGAATTCGGCATCAAAAGAAAGGTGTGTAAACTCTAAGAATTTTTGCATATTTGTCTTTGTATTTGCCCAGGTATCCAGCAAAATTCTAAATTTTTACTTTGTAATACTGTATGAATTTGATGCTGCAGCCTGCGTGAAATATGTTATGTATATTTGGAATCATACTTCGAGTTCATACTGATAAATGAAATTAAACTTTGTTTTAAAACATTATTTTGCTTTTCTGATTGTCAGCACCACCTCTGACAATGGCGCGAACTACATCAATGCCTTTAACCGCAACATCGAGCGGGATGTCCAGCAACAAGGACAATACGTGGTGGACCCAGATGTGGTGCACACCAGCACCATCCTGGTGGCAGACGCCCTGGAGGAGGTGAACAAGAAGGAAGAGGTGATGCAGCTCCCCAAGCATCGTCGCTGTGCGGCAGACACAGTCAACCTGCTGTCCTCCAGGGATGTTGAGAACATGCCGGCCACCAAGACCCAGAGCGTGTGGAACGCCCAGCACAGAAAGACAGTGACCGCCAATGTCATTAAATCCGCTCTGGCCAAGAAGCTTGTTACCCCTGGCGTCATCAGCTGGAATTCTAGCCACGACGCCTACAAGTGCCTGCTGACCGAGGTGCTTGACTTGGAAAAGAGGAACAAGGTGAACCAGATCTGTCAGCAGCAGCACCCCCACCCCCTGCCGCACATCACGCAGGACGACGTGCAGATCTGGTCGGAGTACGTCAAGGTGACCGCCCCCCCTCGCCACCTGCCTAGACGTACTCCAGGGCGAAGAGAATGCATACATGGGGAGCCTTCTCCCCCACCTCCAGGTGCTCAAAGACTCCCTGGAGGCGCTGTCGCGCGACGACAGCATTGTCCATGCTTAGAACCTGGTAGCCCACCTCCTTCACCAGCCTGGAACAAAGGACTTTGATGGCAGGTTAGTCATATTATGATATTATTATATTTTATCGCAGTGAGTTAAAACTTAAAGTGTTTTTTTCTTCTTATATTATATTATTATTAAGTGATTATAATCCTTGCTGGTCAAATGATTAATTTGAAATGAACTAAAATCAGACTAATGAAATTTAATTTTCAATTGACAAATCTGATATATTTTTAAATTTATTTTAAAACTTTTCTTCTACAGCAGGTTCAGCCACCTCTTTGTGGATATGGACCTGTTGATGGCTACGGCGCTGCACCCCCAGCACAAGTTCGCCACGCTCAGGGCCATCTGCAGGAGACAGGACAATGAGGTCTACTGCGAGCTGGTGAGGGACAAGTTCATCAGGGACTTTATCGCCCTCGTCCGGCCTGACGAGCACCTGAAACCTGCCCCCCAGCATGGACCCCAGCCAGGCTCCAGCAGCACGAACTACCTGTTCGCTATGGAGGATGGACAGCAAGAGGAGAGCCTCGAGGAGAAGGTCAGGGAAGAGGTCAACAACTAGTCGAGGAAGCTGTTGAGGGGAAACCCGGTGCTCTCGCCCAATCTCTTCCCGTTCGAGTTCCGTGATGCTTGGGTAACACTCTTCCTTAAGTGTAACACGCCACTCCCGAGCTCCGCCTTGGTCGAGCGCGTGTTCAGCTATGGGTTGGACATCCTAAAATCTAAGAGGGCGGCCCTCGCTGCACCTAACTTCGAGGCCCTCGTCTTCATGAAGGGCAACCTCCACCTCCTCAAGAAGGCCCACAAGGTAGAGGAGGAAGACGAGGACTAAGATGGCGGACTTAGAGTAGAGTAGAGTGGAAAACTTTAAATATTATGAGGTATATATGGAACAAAGTCATTAGTTGACCCTATCTTTTTTCTGAGATAATATATTAGTATTACTGTGTGTATTTTGTATAATATGTACTGTATAGTTTAATTTTTTGTTATATTATATTTTAATTAAAATAAAATGTTTATTTTTTTATCTTTTGCTTGGTTTCTCTTTGTATTAGTTAGAAATGGCTTATTTAGAAACATTGGAAATCGCTTTAAAAACATTGAATCGCCTTTAAAAATATCGAATCGCATTTAAAAAAAATAATCGAATTGGATAATCGCTAATTGGACTTAGATTTTTGGCACCCGAATCGGATAATCGAATCGGACTTGACGAGCTGGCGAATCGGTAATCGCTAATCGGACTTCAATTTTTTCGAATCGCGCCCACCTCTGGGAAAAAGGGATCATCAGATGATTCGTTTTAACTTGGGAATAGTGAAAGGAAGAACATCAACAAACTCCATAAAAACTTCAAATTTGATAGGGGTGATTACGATAAATTACGCAACCTGCTAGAATTCAGGGGAAGAATACTTATGAGATGTGGGACACCTTAAAGACTATATTAAACATAGTCCAGGAGCAGTGTATTACAATGAAGGCTATTAGGAAGAAATGTAGCAAGCCATTGTGGTAGAATCACGATATAGCTATGAAAATTTCTGAGAAGAAAAGAGCATACCAGAGATTAAAGGGATAAAATACTTTTGACTATTTAAATCATTATAAGTGTGGTGATTGTAAACAACGGCTGGTGACAAGGTATTTATTTTAAACAGCTGAACTTCCACACACACACATACACACACACACACACACACACACATATATATATATATATATATATATATATATATATATATATATACTAAATAACTAAAATTATATATAATTTTTCTTAAATATTATATATTTGTAGAAAGTCTTCAAAAACAATTGGCAACATTTTTTGGCAACATTTACACCCACGACTAACGCTTCCAAATATTCCGCATGCGAGACTAAAATTCTCACTTGTGCCCTCGCCTTCTCCAACTCAAGGTCAGTTGAATTCTTTCTCCATATAGTCCTTAGATGTTACAAACAAAGACACTTGTCTAATTCCTTATATTTCCTTTTCCATACTCTCATACATTTTCCCTTTTAACCATCGTGATTTTAATATTTACATTTACATTTCAATTATTTTAATTACATTTTAATACTTACAATTACATTTCAATTATTTTAATTACATTTTAAGTTGCAATTACATTTCAATGATTTGAATTACATTTTAATTTCATTTCAATTATTCCAATTACATTTACTCACAATTTGTGATATCAATTTCATTTACCCGCAATTCGTGATTTTAATAAATATTTTAATTACATTTTGATTAGTTACAATTACATTTTAACTAATTACCTATTTACCTTACGCCAAGTTTAGTTACGACAAAAATTCAGTGTTAAACTCATGTTCATTTTGTATAATTAAATTCAAATTCAACCAATATAATTCCAAATATGTTCCATTCTTCTTAATCTATAATAATATATATGTTGTTGTATGCTCGTTGTATTTCATCCATTCCTTAGCGATTTCGTGTCCAACCATTAAGCCTAACTTCGCCGTAATATATAGATATAGGTTTGTTGTGAAGTTTCTATCTAGGGTCATACCACGATGGCCCTATATATATATATATATATATATATACTACTTAGGTTCGATCTTATTAAGTATTAGCAAATCTTTCATGGCAAATCCTCCCTAATACCAATCGAACGATTCTCTCGCCCTCGACACCCAGGTGCTAGAAGTAATCAGTTTAAGGTGGATCATTCTCGATGTCAACTCAAAATACGTAAAAGATTTTTTACTGTAAGGTGTATTCCAGTATGGTACTCTTTACCAGGATCGCTTGTGTCTGTTGCTGATATAGCTTCATTCAAGACAGCCATTGCTGACCATCTTGGTGACTACTATTTTCATATGATTAAGTGCTGCTACGTTTAACACTACTTTATTTCCCATACAACAAGCTACAATGATGCACCCTCCAACCATTGTAAAGTATTTTCCTATTTATGTAATTCCTAACCCTGAGGGTTGGCTCATCAGTAGTGGATGGCTTCCGTGGACCCTGCCCGAACTGATTAGGTCTGGGAAGCCCATCAGGTGAGAGAATCAGGTGAGTCAGAAACTCATACGGAAGCTGATAACAAAATTGCCCGAAAGTGACTTGCTCTTGCGACTCACAAACTCAAATGACTAACTAATCAAACTTAAATAACAACTGACACAAATGAAATGTAACCCAGCTCTTAAAAAACTTTTAGAAAAGGTAGATGAGATAACGACCTTAGCCAAAGTATGCTAAAACTGAGCTATCCAGAAGGATAGATCTCTGCACAAAAAGCCCTATGGGGAGGAGGTGAAATGGTAAAAGAGAGTGAGTCGACCGAAGGCTTGAGGTTAGATAGGCTGGGTTTACCGAAGGTGTCTCGGTAATCGGGGTAAGTAAAGGACTTTGAAAGGACGCAAGAAAGAAAACATAACTTTATTCTTGAATTGGCCTACTAAAGGGGTGTAGAAACTGAGATCTTTGCAAGCTCCTACAAAGTTCGTAAAGAGGCAGTTGACAATTTCCCGTCTGAGAAAATTATGCATCTCGCCCCAAAATTCATTTTTGTACGACCTCTGATACCAATATGGTTACCTCAAAATCAAAGTACGACTGCCCCAAACCACCAACCAATCAAAACCTTTGTACAACCCAATTCTAGATTAACCAATCAAAACTTTTGTACAACCCAATTCGAAATTAACCAATCAGAATAGACTTTCCCGTTTCCTGAGTCCTAAGCACATTTTAACGAACGCTTTTAGTTCATCAGCTCTTCATCAATGTCAGTAAAAATTAGCTTTATAACCAGATCACTATTCACCCAGATGACATCCCAAAGAAGGCTATCACCACGCCATTTGGTTCCTTCGTCATGAACAGGATGCCTCATGGTCTTCGTAACAGTGGTCAGACCTTCCAACGTTTTATGGATCAGGCTCTGAGAGGTCTTCCTTTCGTCTCCTGCTACATAGACGACCTCCTGATATCATCTTCGGCTTTAGAGGAGCATCTGTCTCACCTTCGTCAGGGTTTCGCTCGACTTGAAGAGTACGGTATCGTACTCAACACTTCCAAGTCTCTTTTTGGTGCCCCCCAACCCTTTTTCTAGGGTCACCATGTCTCGAGTACAGGGATGAGCCTACTCGAAGATAAAGTTATTGCGATGCACAACTTTTCTCGGCCCACATCACGCAAGCAACTTAGGCGTTTCTGTGGCATGGTTAAGTTCTACTACAGATTCATATCTAATTGTGCCAAGGTCATGCAACCTATCAACTCTCTGATCAGCAAGATCACAAAGAACTCTCCTCTTGAATGGTCTGCTGAAACGTGCGATTCGTTCTCTCGCACCAAAGAGGCTATTGCCCGAGCTGCGGAATTGGCTCATCCTTCTCCAGGAGCTCTCACCAGCGTTGCTTCCGACGCATCCTCAAGCAACGTAGGTGCAACATTGCAGCAGAAAATTGGTGACCAATGGCAACCTCTTGCTTTCTTCTCTCGCTCTCTTTAAGACTCTAAAAAGAGGTATAATACGTTCTATCGAGAACTCTTCGGAATATAACCCGCAATCCGTCACTTCCGACAATACTTGGAAGGGCGTGAATTTACCATTTTTACGGACCATAAGCCTTTGGCCGATGCCTGTTCTTCTCGTAGTACTTCGTCAATTCATACTGCATTTGACACTCCTTATCTTGACTTCATCTTGCAGTTAAAGAACGATATTCGCTATGTTCCTGGTTCTTCAAACGTCGTAGCAGACGCACGCTCTCGCATTTCAGCGATTTGGGGGAAGCAATAGCGCTTGCACAGGAACAAGATGAAGACACACAAACGCTGCGTCACTTTTCTCAACTCGTCGTTCGTGAAATCGAATTGCCGCACAGTCCTTCTAGGCGCATCCTGGTTGACTACTCATTACCTGACTGTCCTCGTCCTCTTATTTCTCTCGCTTACCGTCGGCACATTTTCGACCAAATTCACAGTCTCTTTCACCCTGGTGTCAATGCCACACGCAAGCTCGTTTCCCAACGCTTCGTTTGGTCAGGTATGAATGCCGACGTGGCAGAATGGACTCGTTCATGCCTTCCATGCCAGTGCGCCAAATTCCATCGCTACACAAAAGCTCCTCTGGTCTCTTTTCCTCTTCCTTCGTCGCGTTTTGACACCGTTAACGTAGATCTAGTAGGTCCTCTTCCTTACTCTCGTGGTTGCAATTATCTTCTCACCATGATTGATCGTTTTACTTGTTGACCAGAAGCAATTCCTATCTCGGACATCAGAGCTTCAACAGTCACTCGAGCCTTCGTTTCAACATGGGTGGCTCGTTTTGGTGTTCCCTCAAAGATCATGACTGATCGTGGCACCTAATTTGAATCCCATCAATGGGATGCACTTATGGCAATGCTTGGTTCCTTTCGCCTTCGTACCACAAGCTACCACCCCAAAAGCAACTCGGCCGTCGAATGTTTGCATCGGACGTTCAAGGCAAGCTTACGCTCCACCGATCTCAATATCACTTGGGTGGACAAACTACCTTTGATTCTTTTAGGCATTCGTTCGTCCTTGAAAGAGGATTTGGCCTGCTCTGTAGAGGAAATAGTTTACGATACTCAACTTCGTCTGCCTGCTCAATTCTTTTCTTCTCCTGACCCACCTCTACTTACTCACCTCAATCCTGTTTCTTATGTACACGATTTGGTACGGGTAATGGCTGAGGTTAAGCCTACCGCCCCTAGAGTGCGTGCTAATAAGAGACCTTTCGTGCCGAAAGAGATGTCAAGTTGTTCCTATGTCTTTGTCCTCGCAATTTTCTCGCTCCTCATTGCAACCCGTTTATGATCGACTGTTTCTTGTCATCTCTAGGAAGCTGAACTTTTATTTACTGCAGTTTGTCACCAAGCAGGATACTGTTTCTCTGGATCGCTTGAAACCTGCCTTTATTAATGCGCTTTATTGATCATTCTGAGCAGTCCTCATTTTCCTCTTTTACTATATCTAATAATTGTCCAGTGATTCTCCTACTTCATCATCATCTAGCCTCAAACCCAATCTCTTCTACCTCGCCCATATTTCCATCTCCTTCCCGATTGCTGCCGCCTCCTCTTTTGTTGCAAGAAACCTCGTCGTCAGAGCTGTCCAGTCAGGAGACCATCCCTCCACCTCTGGTTACCCCGCAACCAGCAAGCCGGCACAGAGCGTCATGCTATCGCCAGGCACCAGCTCACATAGGTCACCCAAACGGATCACCATCAATCCGTCCACTCTTGCTAGTGACAGTACCTTGCCCGCATTTTGTGCCATTCCCAGCAATCGTAGCCAGCCCACCGGCGTCATCACACGGTCTAGTCACAATGTCAGAAGGCCTCGAAGATATCTGGATTAGCGTAATATTTTTTGTAACGGTTTGAGGGGAGTATTGTAGCAATTGACATCTTTACAACCTCCTATAAAGTTCGTAAAGCGGCAGTTGTTAATTTCCCGTCTGAGAAAATTATGCATCTCGCCCAAATATCCATTTTTGTACGACCTTTGATACTAATACGGTTACCTCAAAATCAAAGTACCACTCCTCCCAACCACCAACCAATCAAGACCTTTTTACAACCCAATTCAAAATTAACCAATCAGAATAGACTTTCCAGTTTCCCGAGTCCCAAGTGAATTTTAACGAACACTTTTATTTCATCAGCGCTCCATCAAGGTCAGTAAAAATTAGCTCTCTAATTAATCATCAGTGTATACAAAGGTCTAAAAATATCCAAAGTGTAATTCCTTCCTTTTAATTCTAGTTCCCCTGTTTTTATAACTTCAAAAACGTCGTGGCTGTATTATACTATATTTTATATAATTCCCCATATTTTATATCTTATTCACTATAATATCCACCTTATATAGATTATTCCTCTTAACATTATAATCATCGGCCAATTCCCTATATTCAATATATATATATATATATATATATATATATATATATATATATATATATATATATATATATATATATATATATATATATATATATATATACGAGAGGCGGTCAATAAGTTTTGCTATGAGGAAAAGTGTTTTATTATTTTTCAAAATAACTACCCTCGACTTCAATGCACTTGCGCCACTTGTCCCTGAGGCTTCGAATTCCCGACAACCAGAAATCTCCGGACTGCTGTTCAATCCACTCCTGGACGGCGAGATGGACATCTTCATCGTCCCCCAAACCGGCGTCCACGCAGTGCAGCCTTGAGCTGGCGGAATAAAAAGTAGGTGCTAGGGGCCAGATCTGGACTGTAGGGGGGATGGTTGAGCTCCTCGAATCCGCACTCGCGCAGGGCAGCTTGTGCAACTCTCGCCTTGTAGACTTTGACGACGTTGAAGTCGATCATGGGCCGTGAGGTTTCTAGGGACCCAACAGGCAGAGACCTTGGCCATGGCCAAATTGTCGTGAATGATGTTGATAACACTTCCATGTGATATTCCAAGTTCTCGCTCGATTTATTCGACCTTCATCCGTCGATTTTTGAGGATCATCCTCTCCACACGGGCCACATTGTCCTCGTTGGTCAAATCTGACTGGCATCCTGGACAGATGCTATCTCCAAGGGACTCACGACCATGGCGGAACTCACTATTCCAGCGAGCAATGGTTGCATAGGAAAGGGCGGTGTCGGTGTGCACCACAACCATGCGTGCTCCATTGTTGAAAAATTTGTTACTGACGATCTGCGATCAGCTACTGCTTCTTAAATAAATGAGGCAGGAGCGTGCGGCTACAGGTCCTGACTTGTCATAACTTGTTCTAACACCCCCATAAACTTCCATCCCCCTTCCTCTGTTTTGCCCTACCGATTCGCAAAAACCACCCCTCGTGTATATATATATATATATATATATATATATATATATATATATATATATATATATATATATATATATATATATATATCGTCTCTAAAGGGCGTGACTTTGACTTGTTCTTGGGGCAGACTCAGTCATCTACCTTGTTCGTTATTTTCACCCCTTGAGCGGAGTATCTGAATGCTCTGTGTTGTGTACCTGTTGTACCTACATATTTCACATAGATTTAGCTATATTATAGGTAATCGCTTGTTGCAGGTCTTGGGAAATTTCTCTGGTCGGAACCTATATTTTTTTAGCTGCTGATAAATATTCCCAACACGCGTATGTTTGTTTATATGCGATCCTCTTATTTGTCCAGGTGGTCACTTTTGATATCTGTGTATGTTTCGCGTGACTCTAACGACTCCTTGCCTCAGATCTATTTGTACAGTTTAACATATATATATACATACATATATATATATATATATATATATATATATATATATATATATATATATATATATATATATATAGTTACATTTCCTAGTTCTCTTTGGTTCTTTATTTATTATGTTTGGCATATTATTTCCTTAATTTACACACATAGCAGCAATTTTTAGGATTTGATAAATCCACCGAGCGTCCATTTGTGGAGTTCCTCGCTGGGGATATTAAATCTTGCAATTTGGTGCCAGAGGCCTATCTATTTTACAGAACGAGCCCTACAGCCCAACTTTTCAAAGTCCCCTCCCCATAATTTTTTGTAATTATAAATTTTAGTTACTATTCTTCTTTTTTATTCAAAATATTTGGTTTACTGTTTATTTTGTCTGTTCTTTGAGATTATTACATTCATTTTCCTTGAACTTGCCTAGTTTTAAGATGTAAGCAATTTTAATATCGCAAAATTATGCAATTTCCAATAAATGTCTTAATGGAAAGCAGCAGATTGCGTTGAAAGTATAGTATTTGGTTATTAATGGGATTTATTTTTGGTTAATAAATCAGCCTAAATAGCTATTAGAAAACCATTACCGTAATTTTTTATTTTAATGGAATCGTTGTCCGCTAATGTTTAGGCCTACGACTAAAGTGAAATGAATTTTGAACTTCTAAACTAGGTTTTTAAGAAAAACAATTAAACAAATATAAATATATTCACAGAATTAACGAATGCACAATGAGATAAATTGGATTAGGAATACAATGTAAGATATAGTAAAATATAATTTAAAGTAACAGGATGTAAATTAAGATGTGAAGTGAAATTGAAGTAAGAGTGAAATAAAAATGACTATGATGGACTGAATTGGGGTCTGCAATACGAGAAGTAACCAGAATTAGGACCTACTCTCGTATGGCAGTTTGCAAAGAATAATTGTGAGAGGATGAGGAATTAAATTAAGTATGATTTGTTTGGAGTTAAATGACTAAATGTAGAAGGAATGATTACCGACCTTTATGCTGAGAATAGCGAAAGACAAATGAGGAATACTCGTGTTCAATTTGGTTGAGCTGAAAGCGTGTGCGTGAAATTTTAAGAGATGTTGTTTGAACCAGTAGTACGTTAAATGAATTCAGTTTTTCGTCACAGGATATTTGAATTATTAAAGGTTACATAAATTAAATGAATTGCAAAAAGTTATGGATAAATTAACTGAATAATTGTATTGACAAAAGGTTAATTAAAATAAATGAATTAATTAATCATTAAGTTGTACATAATTTGCATGAATGATTTAATTGCCCAAAGTTAAGTAAAAATAAATGAATGATTTGAATTTTATACATGATAAATGATGATATATATATTTAGGTTTCCCAGGAGGACTGTATTATAGGAATGCCCAGAGGGCCTTGCTATAACACTCCCCATCCCCTAAGAAGGTTACCCTCCTTTTCTATTTTGAGATTACCAGTCCGAGTACCGACGAGGCCTCCTGACGCGGCCGGAGCGTGTGATGACAGTACCATTGGTTTGACTGCGGGTACGGGGACACAGATTTGCTGTGGTAGTGCCAGTAGCGTTGGACGAGGCACTAGCACGAGAGAAAGTTGATGGAGCGAAAGTGATCCGCTTGTTGGTTCCTTCCGAGATGGCGCCAAGCGCGATGTGGGAGTCTTGAGTCCCGTTGTCCGCTGACGGAGTGACCAGTGGGGGAGAGATTTGCTCCTAACTGACCACTTCTGCCGACGATGGTTCCTGCAACAAAGGAGGAGGAGGCAGCAAAACGGAAGGTGGATTTGGAGTAGCAGGGGTGGTTAAAAGGGTGGGGTTGAGGTTGTTTTAAGAATTATGTACCATAAAGGGGTATAGTAGGAGGAGAATGAGGCAATAGTGGTTCTAGATGAACATTTTCGGTATAAGCGGGTTTCAGGCGGTCGATAGAGACATTGTCTTGTCTGGTGCTAAGCTTTAGGACGAAGAATTTCGGCTTCCTGGAGATGACGAGAAAGGGTGCGTCATAGACTGGTTGCAACGAAGTGCAAGCCCAATCGCGACGGACGAAAACATGGGGGCATGTTGTCATCTCATTCGGCACGAAGATTTTATAATTAGCAGGCACTCGAGGGGAAGTTGGCTTAATTTCAGCCATCACCCGTACAAGGTTATGTACGTATGAAGAAGGATCTAGTTGAGAAGGTAGAGGTCGGTCAGAGGAAGAAAAGAGTTGAGTACCGTAAACTAATTCCGCTGCAGAGCAAGCCAAATCCTCTTTCAAGGACGAGCGAATGACAAGAAGAATCAAAGGTAGCTTGTCCACCCAAATTATGTTTGGATCGGTGGAGCATAAGCTTGCTTTTATGGGGATGATAGCTTGTAGTACGAAGGCGAAAGGAGCCAAGCACTTACATGAGTGCATCCCAAGAGGAATTAGAGGACGAGGACAATCAGGAATTGAATAGTCAACCAAGATGCGCCTGGAAGAACTGTCCGGCAAGTTGATCTCGCGAACGACGAGTTGAGAAGAGTGACGCAGTGTTTGCATGTCTTAATCTTGTTCCTGGGCAAGCGCTATTGTTGCATGATCGATGGGCGCAATGTAGGAGAGTTGCGTGCCAGAAATAGATGAAATGCGAGAAAGCGCGTCCGCTACGACGTTTGAAGAACCAGGAACGTAGCGAATATTGTTCGTCATCTGCAGGATGAATTTAAGGTGACGAGTGTCAACTGCAGTGTGTACTGACGAAGTACTACGAGAGGAACATGCACCGACTAAGAGCTTATGGTCAGTACAAATGGTAAATTCACGCCCTTCCAAATGATGGCGAAAGTCGCGGACAGCGAGATATATTCCGAGGAGTTCTAGAGAGAAAGTTGAATATCTCTTTTGAGGGTTTGTAAGAGCGCGAGAGAAGAAAGCAAGAGGTTGCCATTGGTCACCAACTTTCTGCTGCAAGGTTGCACCTACATGGGTTGAGGATGCATCTGAGGCGAAGCTGATGGAGGCTCCTGGAGAAGGATGAGCAAATTCCACAGCGCGAGCAATAGCCTCTTTGGTCTTGGTGAGCAGAGAGTTGATAGGTTGCCTGACCTGAGCACATTCAGGGATGAATCTGTAGTAGAAATTGACCATGCCACAGAAACTCTTGAGTTGTTTGCTTGATGTAGGACGAGGAAAGTTTCGCATCGCGGTATCTTTATCTTCGAGTGGGCTAATCCCTGCACTCGAGACATAGTGCCCCAAGAATGAGAGTTGTGGGAGACCAAAGATGCACTTGGAGGTGTTGAGTACGATACCGTACTCCTGAAGGCGATAAAAAACTTGGCGAAGGTGAGAAAGGTGTTCCTCCAGTGAGGAAGATTATATTAGGAGGTCATCGATGTAGCAAAATACAAAAGGAAGACCCCTATGGTATTGACTCATAAAGCACTGGCAAGTTTGACCAGAGTTACGCAATCCATATGGCATCTTGACCATTTCAAAAGCACCAAACGGAGTGGTGATGTTAGTCTTTGCGACATCATCTGGGTGAATAGGGATCTGGTTGAAAGCACGAAACAGATCCAAGCGAGCAAACATCGCACAGCCATGGAGAGAAGAGGTGAAGTCGGCTAAGTACAGCTAGGAATAACGATCAGGAATTGTTACAGCGTTAAGTGCTCTGTTTATCCCCAACTGCTCTGAATTTCCCCTGCGTGGTTGTCGGCACAATGTGAAGTAGAGAGGCCAACGGCGAAGAGGAAGGCATACAAATGCCTGAATCAATTATGAATTGAATTCATCATGTATAGCAGTGAGTTTAGCAGGTGCTAGACGGCGTGGCCGTGGGAATACAGGACCTCATTTGTCTTGATCCGATGCACTACACTATGTTTAATGGACCTGTCCTTCAAAGGTGGAAGGGTGAGCTTAGGAAACTCTTGAAGAAGGTGCTGAAACGGTGGCTCGGTGGATGGGAGACGAATAGAGAGGAGGGAACTCTGAGAAGGTGAGTACGAACTTGAGACAGTGAGGAGAGTTTTGCGGTCGACAAGCTTGCGTTGACGAGAATCGAACAAGAGGTAGTGAGCTGAAAGAAAGTCGAGGCACAATATTAGACAATCTACCTCGGCCATGATGAAAGTCCATCGAAAAACCCGACGGAGACCGAGTGAGACTTGAAGGTTACGCCTTCTATAGGTCCTAATATTGTTCGAATTGGCTGCCTTCATAACTAAATCTGAAGGGGCAGAAGCTTTGTTGGCCTTAGAAATTGGTATGACACTGCATTCAGCACCAGTGTCCACCAGGAAAAAAAATTCAGAAAGTGGGTAAAAAATACGAAATGGAGGACCTACTTGAGGAAATGAGGTGTAGGCAGGGGATGTAGACCCTTTTTTCCCATTCCTTTCTAGTTTAAAGTTTGTGATTGAGAGGCTGGAGTGAGAGGAATGCAAGAATTTGAAGGATGGGAAATTGAAATTTGAGTTTTTGTAGAAAGTGGTTGAGTTGGGTTAAGTGAGAAAACTGGGGGGTTGAGATTAGAAGGTACTGGTTCCAAATATGTGCACGGTTGCAAGCATTTTAGAGCTTGTGCACCATATTTGTTGTGGTACCAGCACCACTGAGTTGAATGAGAGGAAAAGGAAACGTTATTCTTCGGGAGACTACTTGGCGCAGTATGTGAAGAAGCATAACGGTAAGTACAAGGTTGTGTACAGTGTACAGCGTTGTGCCCGTACCTTTGATGATACCAGCATAGGCCTTGATGGTGTGGAAAATGGTGAGAATAGTTGGAAGAATAAGGTTGAAAATTTTGCTGTCTCTCACCTCTTGCATCGGGATGCCCTCATTGGTTTCTCTTTCGTGAACCAGAGCGGGAGCTGCGCCTTCGATCGCTAAACCCGTGTCCTGCTCGCTCTGTGATTCCCGCTGCAGATTTAACCACTGGATGTCGGCTTCCATCCTCCGTATTGAAGCCTCAAGGTCTCCGATAGAGAAGATGGAACCCTTGAACGCTCGGTCCGGTCGTCAGAGGAGCTCGACGTACCTCGAACCTGAGAAATTGAAGGATTGTTAAATGGGCCGTGATTTTGGCCGTTGCTCCCAATTCACGTAAGGACTCTTGTACAATTTGTCTGCGGCTGCAGCAACCTCCTCAATGCTCGTGGGGTTCGAGCTTAGGATTAGTGGCCTGATTTCCTCGGGGACTCCTCCCATGAAAATCTCAGTGAGGAGAGGGCTAAAAAGTTCGATTTGAGCACCTTTTACTCTGATAAGGTCCTTCAGATGAGTTAAAAAAAAAGAAGTAAGACTCTTATCTCCCATTTCCTGAGTATTCAGGAGCTCTCTCAGGTCGTCTATTTTGGACCTACCGTATTTGCTGAGGAAAGCCTCCTTCAGGCGGTCGAGAACACCAGCCTGTTCCGCGTTAATTAGCACTTACCTGAATTGAATAAAGATACTTATGGGAATTCGTTGGATTATTGCTGCAACTTTCTCTTCCTCGGTGATGTTCTGAGTTTTAAGGAGGAGGGACGAGACTTCCAACTATGCAATTGGGTTTGCAGGATCATATACAGGAGCGAGAGGTAAGCATATGGTTGCCTGTGCGTGGACAGGGGGTTCGAGAGAGAAGGTTAGTCATGATGATCGGGTTGGCCGCTAACAGATGTCCTTATTTGGTGTATAGAGAATAGTATTAAATTAAAATTATATGAATTATGACAATTGGAAAAAGGATGCTAAAGATAACACGCGAAATAAAAAAAATGAACACGTGAATCGAAAATGCTAAGCGAGGCTTTCAGAAAATTGACGCGTGGAGTTCAAGAATTATTTTAACGTTTAAACCTATTTATTGATTGACGTTAGATTATTAAACTTTGGGCTTCACTTATAGTATTTGGTTATTAATGGGATTTATTTTTGGTTAATAAATCAGCCTAAATGGGTATTATAAAAAGCATTACCATCAATTTTGAGTTTAGATGGAGCCGTCGTCTGCTAATTTTTAGGCCTACGACTAAAGTTAAATAAATTTTGAACTTCTAAACTAGGTTTTTAAGAAAAACAATTAAACAAATATAAATATATTCACAGAATTAACGAATGCACAATGAGATAAATTGGATTAGGAATACAATGTAAGATATGGTAAAATATGATTTAAAGTAACAGGATGTAAATTAAGATGTGAAGTGAAATTGAAGTAAGAGTGAAATAAAAATGACTATGATGGACTGAATTGGGGTCTGCAATACGAGAAGTAACCAGAATTAGGACCTACTCTCGTATGGCAGTTTGCAAAGAATAATTGTGAGAGGATGAGGAATTAAATTAAGTATGATTTGTTTGGAGTTAAATGACTAAATGTAGAAGGAATGATTACCGACCTTTATGCTGAGAATAGCGAAAGACAAATGAGGAATACTCGTGTTCAATTTGGTTGAGCTGAAAGCGTGTGCGTGAAATTTTAAGTGATGTTGTTTGAACCAGTAGTACGTTAAATGAATTCAGTTTTTCGTCACAGGATATTTGAATTATTAAAGGTTACATAAATTAAATGAATTGCAAAAGTTATGGATAAATTAATTGAATGATTGTATTGACAAAAAGTTAATTAAAATAAATGAATGAATTAATTATTAAGTTGTACATAATTTGCATGAATGATTTAATTGCCCAAAGTTAAGTAAAAAGAATTGAATGATTTGAATTTTATACGTGTGTCGTAGAATGACTCCCGACGATACCATATATTACACTATTCGTTGAGGGAACTTCCTTAATTAACTTTAGAGTGCGTTACTGTCTGGCGGCCGATATTATGTATCTTCGATATGCTTAAGAAGTGGAACTGAGCTCAAGGATAATAATATTGCTATCATTAATAAAATAGAGTTTTATTAATAATAACTATAAACAATACACAAAAACGGAAAATATTGACATAAACAGAATGGAAAGGGTCGTGGAGACTCGGGCTAATCCAAGGATTTAAGGGATTAAAAAAAGGTAAAACAAATATAGAGTTAAAGAGATGGGATGGTTCGATAAACAATTTAAAGCACAGGATAGAATTGACAAAAGGGATCAATACTCAAAGGTGAAGTTTGGCTTACGTAACTTTGGCACTAGTGGTGCAGTGGAAGGTGGCGCAAAGGAGTTTCGGTCCGCTGGCGAGTTCCAGCCGAAGGGGGGGGGGGATAAAAGGATCCTGACGAGGCGTCTTGGGAAGGAGAACCGTTTCTCGACGAACGGCTTGAAGAACAATGGCTGTTCTAGGTTGTTCTCTTCTGAACAAAGGGGGGGATGAGAACCGTCTCTTGTCTACGGGCTCAAGAACAATGGCTGTTCTAATGTTGTTCTCCTTTGAACAACAGGGGGGGTGAGAACCGTTTCTTGGCGAAGGGCTCAAAACGAACAATGGCTGTTCTAATGCTGTTCTCCTTGAACAACAGGGGGGGATGAGAACCGTTTCTTGGCGAAGGGCTCAAAACGAACAATGGCTGTTCTAATGCTGTTCTCCTTGAACAACAGGGGGGGGGGGTGCGAACCGTTTCTTGGCGAAGGGCTCAAGCTCAAAACGAACAATGGCTGTTCTAATGCTGTTCTCCTTGAACAACAGGGGGGGGGGCTTGGGGACTTGGCGTCGGAAAGGCTCGAACCTTTGGCGCTCAAGGAATATTGTCCTCCTTCTGGACAAGTGATGGTGAATCTCGAGGTCGAGGTCCCTTGGCGCACAAAGGGAGAGAGGGTCGTGGTGATGTTTCGCGACGAAAATCTGGATCTCCAATCTGATCTTAGTGGTAAAGTTTCCATATAAATAGCCAGGACATCTCCTTGGCGTGGGGGAAAATGGAGTGAAAGCTTGGAGGGAACGCACAGCCGGGCCGGAGAACAATGCCTTATCTGCTCATAAGCCCAACTCAATCTGGCGAGGTCGGCGTATGGGGGCGAACGGGGGGACGATAACCTCCTTGTTTAAACATTGGCATCCGGTAGCTGAGATAAGACTCCAAGCCTCGAATCGAAGATGCACGTGGGCAGCATCATGGTTTTAAATAATATGGGATAGGAGTTGAAATTAACGCAGTCAACTCGTTCTATTACAACCCTCCATTCCGGGGGGAAGTTGTCGCTTCGAAAAAAAAGAGAGAAGGGACAACGATAGAGCTCCGTTGTGGGGAACTCGTTTTCTTGTACCAACCGTACCTTCCTGCACCTAACTAGTATTACCTCAATACATATGATTATTTTGATCTTTAGATTACAGGGGAAAATAACCTTTAATACAACTTAATCAGAGAAAAAAAAAAGGGCATTGGAACAATGAAATGATATAAACTTAGTACATACGGGACAAAATAATTTATACGTAAATTAATAAGAACAAATATATAGACATACAAAAAATTAGACATTGAGCGTTACAAAATTCAGAAATATACATTAATTAATTATATTACAAAAGAATCTTAAATTAAGTCGTACAAGACGGTATATACCTACATGGAGATACTAATCCTATGAATACAATTATTCTACGCTATTCGGTAACGCATTCCTACTGAGTGCGTCAGCGACCTGGTTATCGGAACCTTTTATCTAATTTATTTTAAACTGATACTCTTGCAAGAGTAAACTCCAGCGCATGATGCGGCCGTTTGAGTGTCTCAAATTCCTAATATAGGCTAACGGACGGTGGTCGGTTCCTATTTGAAATTCTTTACATATCAAGTACAGCTTGAATTTGTCTATGACCCAGATAATTGATAGAGCTATCTTTTCTCTAGTGGCATATCTCTTTCCGCGTGGTAATAATTGACGACTAGCATATGCAACTGGATGACTCGTTCTGTCATCCACGTATTGAAGGAGTACACCTCCAATGTCCTCGTTGATCACGTCGGTCTTAATCCCGAAGGATTTTTCCGGGTTGGGCAACTTTAAAATGGGGGCAGAAATGAACTTACTCTTGAGCTGAATAAAATGGGAAACAGCGACATCATTCCAACGTAAACGATCGGGAAAATTCTTTTTTTGAAGGGGGCATAGGGGGGCCGAAATTGCAGCGAAATTCGGAACAAATCGCTGATATGGAGAAGCTGATCCTAGGAACGATCTTAATGGCTTCTTTGTAATCGGGAGGGGCATGCGGGCGATTGCCTTAATCTTGTTCTTGTGGGGACCTAACTTGCTTTGTCCTATTTTGAAACCCGAATATTTGATGGTTCCGTGAGCAAAATGGCATTTGCCGGGGCCAATGGTGAGGCCATTTTCACGCAGTTGCTCGAAAAGAACTAATAGGGCGGGTAAATGGTGACTCCATTTAATTAGTTCTTGTAGCTGACTCTTCTGACGTGGTGTCAGCTGCGCGTCACTATCCAGGTCAGAGGGTTCCAAAGACTCGCCTGGTAGGGAAGGAGGAGGGTAATCGGCATCAGGTTGGATGCACACTGTCTGGATTACATTAAGGGACTCCGCGGGGTAATCTTCTTCAAGCGCCGATGCTTCGTCCAGTTCTACGAAGGTATCTCCATGGGCGCGTTGGGGGTTCTTTTTTTCTTGGGGTCCAGGGACAGTCTCCGTGTCCTTGTCTTGGGCCTTATCACCTAAGGGTGTTAGTGATTCACACTCCTCATTTTCCGTCCTAAGGTCCTGGTTAGGGGTCTCCGAGAAATCGGACGGTATCGGGGTTCTGATGGGGACGGGCTCCTGGGCTTCTTTCTTATCTCGGCCTTGAGGAAGGGCGGCCTGAAACACAGGGTCGAAACTTACTTGGGGGCTCTGTCCTATAAGTACGGAACAGAATTTTATGGGTGCTACAATGACTTCAGCCCAGCCATTATAATATTGACACTGCAGGTAACATCTAGCGACGGGGAATCTGTTCGCCCGCCCAAGGTAGTCATGTACCACCGCAAATTTTTCGTGGTTAGAGGCCACTGGGAGGAGTTCGTCGGACACGATGAAACACGTACATCCTGTGTCCCTGACGAGAGTCGATACTCGGCAGCTGTCCACGCTGCCCTCCTCATATTTCAAAGTTCCCGATGAACTTTTATCAAAACCAAAATTTACCTGGTGGCCTGACGGAGGGAGAGAAGTTTCTGCTTGGGTCTGCACCACCGGGGGAGCCGGGGTTGTATTAATCTGGTGAACTTGGTGGGCTGGTCCGCTTTTAAGCCTAGAATTTTGGGGGCAATTCCAGCTCATGTGGTTTTCTACACCACAGGTGAAGCATATGGTTGGTCGCTTCGGGAAGAGAGATGGAGGAGAAGTCTTAACGGGAGGTTTGGAGTCCCATTGTTGGTTTTGGGGAAAGAAGTTTTGGGGTTTTACAGGGCTCGGAAACTTTGTCAGCTTTCCTGGGAAGGAGCGCGAGTCCGTCCTTCTTTCTTCTCGTTGGATTTCTTTTTCTCGTTCTTCTCGTTGTATTTTTCCTTCTCGTTCTTCTCGTTGGATTACTCTTTCCCGTTCCTCTTGTCGGATTACTCTTTCCCTTTCTCTTTCTACCTTTTTTCTTTGAAATTCTGCTTTAATCCGAGAAAATTCAATCTGAAGCTCAGCTTGTCTTATCCGTTCCTCTCTTTCTCTTTCTTCTCGTTGTATTTCTCTTTCTTCTCTTTCTCGTTCCTCTTGTCGGATTACTCTTTCTTTTTCTTCCTCTTTTCTTTGCTCCTCTTGAATGTACTCAATTAGTTCTTTTCCGGAGAGTCCCAAGGATTCTCCTTGCGCTTTAAAGATTTCAAACTGAGTCATCTTTGCACTTGGGGGCGCACTAGTCAACCAACTAAAATTCCTCGCAACAAGAATTATGCCTCTATAGAATTAGCCTACCTAAATATGGCCACTGACCTATTCGTACTTGGTTTCTTACTCTAAATAACCACTGACTAAAATCACAAAAAAACACAAAAAATTATTATAACCGTTCCTTGAGCTACTCCAGCTTCTTAAGTTTAAAAAAAAGGGGATAGCAATCGTTAAAACAAAAGGGAACTACTATATTCTATTATTGTAACGAATAACACTACGCTTTACTCGACTGAGACCAGTGTTTGCAAAGATATAGCGTTAAACCTTACACACCTGATACCAAATTTAAATAGTATATATATATATATGTCGTAGAATGACTCCCGACGATACCATATATATAACACTATTCGTTGAGGGAACTTCCTTAATTATCTTTAGAGTGCGTTTACTGTCTGGCGGCCGATATTATGTATCTTCGATATGCTTAAGAAGTGGAACTGAGCTCAAGGATAATAATATTGCTATCATTAATAAAATAGAGTTTTATTAATAATAACTATAAACAATACACAAAAACGGAAAATATTGACATAAACAGAATGGAAAGGGTCGTGGAGACTCGGGCTAATCCAAGGATTTAAGGGATTAAAAAAAGGTAAAACAAATATAGAGTTAAAGAGATGGGATGGTTCGATAAACAATTTAAAGCACAGGATAGAATTGACAAAAGGGATCAATACTCAAAGGTGAAGTTTGGCTTACGTAACTTTGGCACTAGTGGTGCAGTGGATGGTGGCGCAAAGGAGTTTCGGTCCGTTGGCGAGTTCCAGCCGAAGGGGGGGGGGATAAAAGGATCCTGACGAGGCGTCTTGGGAAGGAGAACCGTTTCTCGACGAACGGCTTGAAGAACAATGGCTGTTCTAGGTTGTTCTCTTCTGAACAAAGGGGAGGATGAGAACCGTCTCTTGTCTACGGGCTCAAGAACAATGGCTGTTCTAATGTTGTTCTCCTTTGAACAACAGGGGGGGTGAGAACCGTTTCTTGGCGAAGGGCTCAAAACGAACAATGGCTGTTCTAATGCTGTTCTCCTTGAACAACAGGGGGGGATGAGAACCGTTTCTTGGCGAAGGGCTCAAAACGAACAATGGCTGTTCTAATGCTGTTCTCCTTGAACAACAGGGGGGGGGGGGGTGAGAACCGTTTCTTGGCGAAGGGCTCAAAACGAACAATGGCTGTTCTAATGCTGTTCTCCTTGAACAACAGGGGGGGGGGGAGCTTGGGGACTTGGCGTCGGAAAGGCTCGAACCTTTGGCGCTCAAGGAATATTGTCCTCCTTCTGGACAAGTGATGGTGAATCTCGAGGTCGAGGTCCCTTGGCGCACAAAGGGAGAGAGGGTCGTGGTGATGTTTCGCGACGAAAATCTGGATCTCCAATCTGATCTTAGTGGTAAAGTTTCCATATAAATAGCCAGGACATCTCCTTGGCGTGGGGGAAAATGGAGTGAAAGCTTGGAGGGAACGCACAGCCGGGCCGGAGAACAATGCCTTATCTGCTCATAAGCCCAACTCAATCTGGTTTAGGTCGGCGTATGGGGGCGAACGGGGGGACGATAACCTCCTTGTTTAAACATTGGCATCCGGTAGCTGAGATAAGACTCCAAGCCTCGAATCGAAGATGCACGTGGGCAGCATCATGGTTTTAAATAATATGGGATAGGAGTTGAAATTAACGCAGTCAACTCGTTCTATCACAACGTGATAAATGATGATATATATATTTAGGTTTCCCATGAGGATTTTATTATAGGAATGCCCAGAGGGCATTGCTATAAAAGAAAAACAACTAATTTTGTATTAAATATGTAAAGTTGATCACCGGTATAATATCGTAGTGCATACAAAGAAGCTTGTGTGTTGTCAGTTTTGGTCCCTATTCCTACGTGCGAACGTTCAATTGCTGGTATAAACTATAATGGATTATACTCTATCTTAAAACAATTTGTAAGCCGTGCCAACATAAAATCGCGTTTTGTTAGAATCTAATTTTGAACAGATGCTCTTTTTCATATCAATCTTTTAAACATCTACACTTTTTCCTATAATCTGGCAATACTTTTTCATGTGAGAAACCCTTTCAAAGAGCACATTTCACTTGTAATCAACCTCGATCATTAAAAGTAGTGTTTGACCAGTAATAAAGTGTACAATGGAAACCTTTATGAAAATTTTAATCGCCGTAATTTAACTTATATATTTCCCTTTTCCGGACCACTTTAGCATCAGCCTGTAGTGCTTAAATTGCGAGATAGAATGAGACACCCAAAGAAACCTAAAAAATGAGCAGTTTATGAAATCTTATAATGTGTTCACCCGTTGAACCGAAACAACATTTCACGGAAGGGAATCCAAATGATTACTTTGAGAAGATATTTCTCCCTTAAAATGAAATGAAAGGATAGAGCGAGTTGTAAGTTTATTGAATGCCTCGAGGATATTTTTTTTTACTCAATTTGTTTATAAGCTAACAAGGGGTGCCAATATATTAGATCTGGGTCTTTCAAATGATGATAGCTTGGTTCAGGAATTGACTGTCGGGGGAGCAGTGGGAATAGTGATCAGCAGATGGTTCGTTTTAACTTAGGAATAGCGAAAAGTAGAACATCAGCAAACTCCAAAAAAATTCCAAATTTTTATAGGGGCGATTACGATAAATTGCGCAATTTGCTTAATCGGATCAAGTGGAATATATAATTCAGTGAAAAGAATACTTATATATATATATATATATATATATATATATATATATATATATATATATATATATATATATATATATATATATATATATTGTAGCTGCAGAGCTGCTACAAATATCTCCCCCACCCTCCAAGAGAGTTACTCGCCCATCAAAAAAAAATCTAAACATGGAATATATAATTTAGTTCAGATACCGGCGAGGTCTCCTAACAACGTGACCAGAACGTGTCACGGTGCCATGTGGCTGATTTCAATCATAGGAACACAATTGACTGGCAGTGCCAATCATTCGCGGCGAAACACTGTCGTGCGCGAGGGCAGGCGGGGTGAAGGACATCCGTTCTGTTTCCCCCAAACTGGCGTCTGATGAGGGCTGGCCGTTGTGAGACTGGCTCTCCACTGCTGGCGAGGGCTCCTGCAACAAAAGGGGAGGCGGCAGCAATCGGAAAGGAGAATAGGGTATTGGAGAATGGTTTGTAGGAGTGTTTTGAAGAAAAGTATGAGAAACAACTGGATCACTAACAGTCATAGTGAGAGGAGAAGAGCGTGGCTGTTCAAGGTGAACGGCTTCTATAAAGGCGGGTTTCAGGCGATCGATGGAGACAGTATCCTGTTTGGTGCCAAACTGTAGTACAATGAATTTCGGCTTCCTGGAGATGACGAGAAAGGGCGCGTCATAGACTAGTTGCAAGGAAGAGCGAGTTGAGTCACGACGGACAAAAACGTGAGAATAGGTTGTCATCTCCTTTGGCACGAAAGGTTTCTGATGAGCAGGCACTCTTGGGGCGGTCGGCTTAACTTCCGACATCGCCCATACTAAATCAATTACGTATGCAGCAGGATGAACATAAGATGGTAGAGGACGGTCAGAAGAAGAAAAAAACAGGAAGACGAAGTTGAGTACCATAGACAAGTTCCGCCGCAGAACAAGTCAAATCCTAACCGAGAGGAATAGGGGACGAGGACAGTCAGGCAATGAATAGTCAATCAGGATGCGCCTGGAAGGACTGTCTAGCAAGTCGATTTCACGAACAACGAGTTGAGAAGAGTGACGCAGTGTTTGCGTGTTTTCATCTCGTTCCTGGGCGAGCGCTATTGTCGGATGATCGATGGGCGCAGTGTGGGAGAGTTGCATTCCCGAAATCGATGAAATGAGAGAGAGAGAGAGAGAGAGAGAGAGAGAGAGAGAGAGAGAGAGAGAGAGAGAGAGAGAGAGAGAGCGTCCGGAACGACGTTTGATGATCCAGGAACGTAGCGAATATATATCGTTTGCCATCTGCAGGATAAAGTCAAGATGGCGGGAATCAACGGCAGAGTACACAGTAGAGGTGCTACTGGCTGCAAACGCACTAACCAATGGCTTATGGTCGGTAAAAACAGTAAGTTCACGCCCTTCCAAGTATTAGCGGAAGTAGCGGAGGGCAAGGTAAACACTAAGGATTTCGCGGGAAAACGTACTGTACCTCTGTTGATAAGGAATAAGTGTTTTGGAGAAGAAAGCGAGTGGTTGCCAAGAGTCACCAACCTTCTGCTGCAACGTCACACCAACATGACTAGCGGACGCATCCGAAGCAACGCTTATGGAAGCTCCTGGGCAAGGATGGGCCAGGAAAAAAGCGGAAGCCATAGGATAGAGGAAGGTTCTTCTTTGATTTTGAAAACAGATCGTAGAGAGGTTGCATGATGTTAGAAATGTTGGAAATGAATCAGTGGTAAAAGTTTACTATACCACAAAATTTAAGAAGTTGCTTGAGTGTAAAAGTTCGGGCAAAATCCCAAATAATTGCAACTTTATCCTCGAGAGGACGAATTCCGTCAGGGAAAATGTGGTGTCCCAAAAAAAAGAGTTGCGTGACACCAAAAAGACATTTATAAGTGTTGAATACGATACCATACCATTCTAAACGAGCGAAAACCTGACGAAGGTGAGAGAGAGATGTTCCTTTAAACACGAAGATGCTATCAGGAGGTGTATATGTAGCAAAATACGAAGGGGAGACCTCTCAGAGCCTGATCCATAAACCGTTGGAAGCTCTGACCACTGTTACGAAGACCGTAAAGCATTCGCTTCATGACGAAGGAACCAAATGGCGTGGTGATAGCCGTCTTTGGGACGTCATCTGGGTGAATAGGGCATTGGCTGAAAGCACGAACCAAATCCAGTCGAGAAAAGATTGAACAACCAAAAAGACCAGAATTAAAATCAGACAGGTAAGGAAGAGGATATCTATCTGGAATGGTACAAGCATTGAGTCGCCTGTAATCACACACAGCCCTGAACTCGCCCGGCGTAGACTTTTGCACTACGTGAAGCGGTGAAGCACAGGGAGAGGTAGATGGAAAAGCTATTCCAGGCTCCACCATAAACTTGAACTCCTGCTTCATTAAAGCAAGTCTATCTGGGGCCAGTCGACGGGTACGTGAGAATACAAGCCCTCCTGTCGTCTCTATCCTAAGAACAACATCGTGTTGATAGGTCTGTCCTTTGAAGGTGGCAGACTAAGGCCAGGAAATTCCCGCAGGAGTTGTTGGAAATGTGGGGCAGTTGTAGGAAGACAAACAGACAGGAGAAAACTCTGAGAAGGAAAAAACGAAGCAGAAACGGTCAGAGTAGTGGTTCTGTCGACAAGCTTGCGATTGCGAGAATCGACCAAAGGGTCGTGAGTCGAAAGGAAATCAAGGCCCAAAATTGGAATGTCGACCTCGGCGACGATGAAGATCCATGGAAAAACACGACGTAACCCAAGAGAGAACTCTAGGTTACGCCTTCCATATGTCCTTATATCCGAAGAGTTAGCGGCATTAAGGACAAGGTCAGACAGGCAAGCTTTGTCATCCGGAGAGGTTGGAATGACACTGCATTGACACCGAAAAGTGGGTCGTAAAAACTGAAAGTAGGATCGGCCTGAGGAAAAACTGATCTTGCAGAGGTGATAGACCCACGAATCACTTTCGTATTTAGTTTATAGGATTATGCTGTGTTGATGAGCTTGAAATGTGGGTAAGAGAACCAGTAGAGTTTTGCTGATTTTGCGCGTTTGAGGTTGGTGAAATTAGGGTATGTGAAGAAGTTGGAGTTGAAAAACGCACATGATGTTAGTAATGCATGGGTGTAAGCATTTTTCTGCCTTTGCACCAAACCTGCAATGGTACCAGCACCAATTTGAAAGTTGAGGAAAAGAAACTTGAGCAGTATGATTTGTCGGAGAGTGAAAAGTTTGTGAATAAGGATTAGGTGAAGAACGAGGATTAAATGCGTGGTATAAGTTACAAGGCTTTACACAACGTACGGCGTTGTTACCATAGTTAGAATGATACCAGCAGAGACCCTGAGATTTACCCTCAGGATAGGCGGAATTGGGATCAGAATGAAAATGATTCGGCGATGCCTCTCCTCTTGAGCTGGAGTTCCCTCGTCGCACCTTTAAGGCACGAAGATCGCTCTCTATCCTCTCCAACACAGTAGCAAGATCCTGTGCCGGGGGGGAGGGGATGACTTACGTGCGAGTTCTGGTTGGTTGTCTGAAGACTCGGTATATGAACCTATGAAATAGACACATATGAACATGGTTCTTGAAAGATTGAAATAGTTCCCCAGCTTACGTATGGATTACTGAACAACTCATCGGCTGCCTTTGCCCTTTGCTCCGCGTTAGTGGGTGATGTCATTAGGATGAATGGCCTAATCTTTTCAGGAATCCCACGCATAAATATTTCTGTGAGCAAAGAGTCGAAAAATTCTAACTGAGCTCCCTTAGTTCGAATTAAGTCTTTTAGATGCTCCAGAAATCGCGTGGGACGCCGGTCACCCATCTCTTAAGTATTTCACAGCATCCTTAGATCTTCGATTTGCAATCTCCCAAACTCCTCCCTAAAAGCCTCTTTTAATTTGTTCCAAGCCCCAATTCTACCACTTTCTAGCAAGATGTTTTTAAAAAGCGAAAAGATACCCAATGGTAAATTCTGAGTAATGCAGAAAATCTGGTTTTGTTCAGAGATGGCGTGATGCATCATTATAATTTCTGCCATTTCTAACCAGGCAATGGGGTTGCCCGAATCATATTTTGGGAGGACAATCGAGGAAGGAAGGAATCGATATCGATCTTCTTGCATGTTGGACGAATGATGAAGGATGCTTGCTGAAGTAACATTAGAGATACTAGTATTGGTGGAAGCAGTAAGGCCAGCCTGCGATGTCGTAATGGTGTGAGTTGTCAACGAAGCTGTTGATGTAACCAACGTGATTTTTAACTAATATGGGGTGTGTATATCATATATATATATATATATATATATATATATATATATATATATATGTGTGTGTGTGTGTGTAAAACTCAGTAACGCGAATGAGCGTAAAATGAAAATCATCAAAAAAAATATTATTCATTCGTTGTATTTATATAGATATGATAAATTTAATAAGGATATTATTAGTTTAATTAGGATGTAATGTGAAAATTGAGATTAGAAACTAACACGTGTTAAGAGTCTATGCTCGGAAAATGAACACGTGAGTAACTGACTCGAAAAATATGAAACCACGTAACTGGGTTGAAAATTCATATTTGATTTTATAATTAAGAATGGATGAACGTACGGAAGATAATTAGCAAATTTTAGCCACCAATTTATAGATATAGGGCCATCGTGGTATGAACCTAGATAGAAACTTCATAACAAACCTATATCTCTAATTTTGAGGAGAGATATTGAATCGTAAAAATCGCTCGAGTGGCTAATATTACGGCGAAGTTAGGCTTAATGGTTGGATGCGAAATAACATAACATTGCATAATTTCACGGATGGCAAAAGCCACAAGGGCCTAACAAAGGTCATCCGAGTCAAACGGCCTCTTTTTTAAGGCACCCAAACTCCCAAGAAAACTACATCCAGAGGATTGCGTCCACAAACAAGGGTATCACCAATCAAGACTTGTCAAGAAATAAATCATGCAGCTATAGATATATACACACAATATTAATATATACAAAACTTAGGAACCATCACAACCTTCCCTCCCCATAAACTCATCCAACCTACTCTTAAATACATTTAAATTTGGACTACCTACTACCCTCGGCGACAATTTGTTCCAGAAGTCTACCACTCTATTGGTGAACAAATATTTTCTTAAATCCAACCTACACCCTTGCTTTTGAATTTTCAAGTGGTGACCTCTAGTCCGATTTCCATCATCTAACTCAAAAAACTTGCTAGGATCCAATTTAGCTAGCCCAGAAAATTTTTTAAGCAGCTCAATCATATCCCTTCTCACACACCTTCTTTCGAACGAGAACATATTTAATACCCTCAGTCTATTTATATATTCAAGGTGCCTCAGGGAAGGAATAATCTTCGTTGCCCTCCATTGCACTGACTCAAGAAAGTTAATATCGTGTCTAAAATGCCTGTATACAGTACTCTAGATGTGGCCTAACATAAAAGTTATAGAGTTTAAGAATAACCTCCTTACTTTTGTAGCTGACATTTCTCTTAATGAAACCCAGCACTCTATTTGCCCTATTTCTTGCTTCAATCGTTAAGGAATGGATGAAATACAACGAGTATACAACAAAATATATATTATTATAGATTAACAAGAATGGAACATATTTGGAATTATATTGGCTGAATTTGAATTTAATTATACACAACGAACATGAGTTTAACACTGAATTTTTGTCGTGACTAAACTTGGCGTAAGGTAGATAGGTAATTAATTAAAATTTAATTGCAACTAATCAAAATGTAATTAAAATAATTGAAATCACGAATTGTGGGTAAATGTTAGTGGAATAATTTAAATGAAATTAGAATCATTCAAATGTAATTGTAACTATTAAAATGTAATTGAAATGTAATTGTAAAATTAAAATCACGATAGTTAAAAGAGGAAATGTATGAGAGTCTGGAAAGCGAAATATAAGGAATTAGACAAGTGTTTTTGTTTGTAAAATCTAAGGATTATATGGAGAAAGAATTCAACTGACCTTGAGATGGAGAAGGCGAGGGCACGAGTGAAAATTTTAGTTCTGCGTGTAAATGTTCCGAATTGTTTTTGAAGACTTTTTACAAATATATAATATTGAAGAAAAATGATACAAAATTATATATATATATATATATATATATATATATATATATATATATATATATATATATATATATATATATATATATATATATATATATGCTGCAGAGCTGCTACAGTAGTCTCCCTTGAATAGAGAAGAGATTCAAAAATTTTCATCTGTTAGAATAGTCATATTTTCCAATCCGCGTACATTGTTGGTCCTCCTGCGCTAAATTGACTCTTGCAAGTGGATGTCCATTATGTAACCTGTGTTCCACAGGGAATAAGAGTATTCCAGTAGAAGACGAATGTGTGATGTGTATGGCCGTACCATAAATGATGGGTCTCTATCCAATTTAAGGGAGACCTGAGTATGTTGCAGGAAAGTCATCCAGCTTTGTAAACAATATTAAGTATTTGTTGATGGGATTTTAATGAAGTGTTAATTAATACTCCTAAATCTTTAGCCGAGTCCTTCATTTGAGTAGGAGAGTAATTTAAGTAGTAAGTACCTGAGAGATTAAGTCTATCCCAAGGTATAGGCTTCCTGACAAAGCAGACTAATATACATCTCTCTCTATTCATTTTTAGACCTCCCAAACTAGAAACACTGGCTAATGTGTTAATGTCAGTCTGACAGTCATTTACGTCAGTATATATACTTTGGTCGTCTCTTACATTTTTTTGTACATACAGTTTGAGTTCATCTGCCAAATTTTTTCTTGAGGAGTGCACATTGTGGATTAAGTAGTTCGCATACATCAGAAAAAGTTATGGTCGGAGGACGGAGCCATAAAAAACCTCACTAAAACACCCCTAGTGTTGCTTTGGTGGTGGTTTACAACGACACATTTTGCAATTAAATAAGAATTTGTTTTTAGCTATTTGAGTAGTTGTTTCCTATGCTAATTTTGCATAATTTATCAATAAGAATGTCGTGGTTAACTACTTTGAGGGCATTGGAAAAATCAAAGAAAATTAAGTCAGTATTATAACCCTGGTCTAACCAGTATATGATTTCGTTATACGTTAGGATAAGTTGGTCTTCTCTAGAGCGACCAGACCTAAATCAAAATTGATCTGTGGTTAGTATATTATTTGATTCGATTTTTCTGCGAACTGCTAAAGGTTGGTCCCTCATCAGGCAAGAAATTAAGGTCGATGTTGCTATTTTTATGTGGTAATGATGTGCGTCGAAGCTGCTTTTTTGGATTTTGGTTTTGTTATATACTACTTGAAAATGTCTGTCGGTGACAACCTTTTTCTCCAATTGCACGTCAGCAAATTTCCTCCAAAATGGCAATACTGCAATGAAAATGAAAATAAACATTTAGGTTATTTGCCGATATTCCAGCTCTATGTTTTTTATTAAAGGTGTGTTCATTTTTAAATATACCTTAAATTTTTATTTTCTGAGCTAGAGTTCGTAAGTTTTCTCGTTAGTATTTACTAAAAATTTGGGTAACTATCTCATAGTGTAGTATTGAGTTTAGTCATCCCCAAAATGGTGCCATCTTGATAATTTGTTATTACTCTGTATTGGACATATGACGATTATATATTTCTTCGTCATCGCAATATGATTAAACTTAAACCGCTTGAAAAATATGGCTGGCTAAGAATATTGGTAACGCATATTCGTAATGCATATGTGTTCCCATAATATTTCGTCCATTTCCCAATGTTTCACCTATCATTAACTTGTTTTACCTAATGTTTTATTGTGTTTGGTTATTGGAACCCAATTTCGAGCATACCCTGCAAGCTTCCTCACAAGCATCCCCATAATATTTTGTCCATTTCCCAATATGTTTCACTTAACCGTCGCATTAACTGTCGTTTTATTACTTGTCTCTGAGGGTGAGTGTGGGGTTTGGGGGGCGTAGGCCCCATATAGCAACCCATAGTACGGCTCAAAAACGGCTTCCAGTAACCAAATACAATAAAACGGGAAGAACAAGTAAAATGACAGTTACATGTTGCGAGTATGGGCGGATGTGATTCTAGCTTATTTTTTGAGCCATTTTTCTGTGTTTTTCTGCTATCTCACTGGCCAATCACAGATCTGTATTCAGTTTCGTCAATCACCAATCAGAAAGCTCTATTTGGGTATACCTCTATTTGCTTCAAGGCTTTTTGTGCTTTTTATATTGATCAAAACTAGGTGTTTCTTTTGGTAATACTGCAGATTTGGGGCACACGGTAGGTGGCACTGTTAGTAGGCTACAATTTGGGGCTACAATATATCTCTTATGACATCAGACGGTAGCTTCAGATGTGAACAATCACAGCGTTATATTTTTGGTAATTGTGAAGACTATGGGCAGATGCCACTCTAGTTTATTTTTTGGGCTACTTTTGATTGTTTTTCTGCTATCGCACTGGCCAATCACAGATCTGGATTCAGTTTCATAAATGACGAATCAGAAAGCTGTATTTGTTTCAAGGCTTTTTGTGCTTTTTATATTTATCAAAACTTGGTTTTTCTTATATTTTAGATGTTTTTCCCCCTTATTTCTTTTCTATATATCCTACCTACCCTATGCCTGACATTATTTAGTCTTTTTATTTACTTGTTACTTAATTTCCCATTGTTTAATGCTCGATTAAACCATATTTCGGTGTTGTTAAGGAAGTCTTACGTCTTAATTCTGACGAAAACAGTACTTTTTCATTTTTTCTGTTCCGTATTTATTTCTCTTCTTTGATTTTTTTAACAGGTTTTTTACGACCTTCATTTTTCTTATTGTTCCAAATGGATGCGTTCAGTATTAGTGTTTTTATTACTATATATGTGTAGTTCAAGAAACACAAATGGTCAATTTCAGTAAAAAAAAAGTCACGAAATTTCCGGGAACAATGCTCTACTTTTCCGTCCGCATCTCTCATATTTAAACGACCACCCACGCCGTTTTCCGCTCATTTGTCAAAATTTCATTTTCGTGTTAAGTTTGTTTGTTACCTATTCAACGTTTCGGTGCTATTTTAACCGACAACGAGAAATATGTTGCGTTTCTCGAAGCCCATGGGCCGTGTAGTGGAAGGGCAGTGGGTTTTGGGAGGGTTCGAATGTGGAACAAAGAGAATTTTCATTGTTTCGGTGGCAAATTGAAATCGAGAAACCCTCCTTGCAGCGATAAAAAAGTGGATTTTGCCGGGCACGACAGTCGTATCTGACGGATGGGCAGCCTATTCAGATTTGTCATCTGAAGGATACGAACATCTTACCGAATTCTGGCTTGCTGCCGGTAAACCATACCCACTCGTCTGGCGTTAGTATTAACGATTATTTTGAGCGTCGGCTCGTTGTTGGGTACGGCTCGCCGCGGGGATAACACTGCGATGACCCTGAGTTTCAATCCTTTGGGGGGGGTCTGGGGGGCACAGCCCCCCAGTATAAAAATGAAAATAGCCATAAAATTCTTCGATTTCATCTCTAAAAAAGTAACACCGGAAAGTAGCCCAAAATAGCCCCAAAAAACTAGGCCTATGATCTTGCCATAGTCTTCACAATTACCATATTTTTTTGTTGTTTTGGGGATTTGTAACTTTTAGTCTGTATTATTTACTAAATATCTGCGCCTCTGCTCGTTTATATTTTTTTCTAAGCTAGGTAAGGTTCCTTGATGTCTTTTATTGTTTTTTGTTTTGTTTTTGTATTTTTGGTTTGCTGCGAACGATAACAGCTTGTTACTGGCAACGCTTTAGCTTATAAATAGGACCCATTTTGCAAATACATAGGTATAAGTAGTGACCTGAGTAAATTTGCTGATGATACTAAGCTAGGTAGGGCCATTAGGGCTGATTCTGATGCTGTTGTAATGCAGGAGGAATTGACCATTCTGTCCAATTGGGCCGAGAAATGGCAAATGAAGTTTAACATAGACAAATGTAGTGTACTTAGTATAGGTAGAAATAATCCATTGAATAGTTATAAATTAAATGGCAGAATTTTAGAGAGGACCGATTGTGAGAGGGACTTGGGTATTTTGGTAAGTTCAGACCTTCATCCTAGAAAGCAATGCCTAAATGCTAAGAATAAAGCTAATAGGATATTGGGATTCATTAGGAGGAGTGTAAGCAATAAGAGTGCTGAAGTCATTCTAAAACTGTATCTGGCGCTAGTTAGGCCTCATCTAGTACAATTTTGGTCACCATATTAAAGGAAGGATATTGATTTGCTTGAGTCTGTGCAGAGAAGGATGACAAAGATGATTGGTGGGCTAAGGAACTTACCTTATGGTGAAAGGCTCAGAAAACTAAATCTACATACATTGGAAAGGAGAAGAGTCAGAGGGGAATTGATTGAAGTCTTCAAATGGGTAAAAGGATATAATAAAGGGGATCTGGGTAAGGTTCTTATACTTAGTGAACATGACAGGACACGTAGCAATGGGTTTAAGCTTGATAAGTATAGGTTTAGGAAGGAGATTGGGAGGAATTGGTTTACAAATCGTGTGGTAGATGAATGGAATAGGCTCACTAGACATGTGATAGAAGCCTCCTCTCTGGGTAGTTTTAAGAATAGATTAGATAAATATATGGATGAAGCTGCTAGATGGGACTGACTTTTTTATGTACATATGTATATATTTTTCTAAGGAGTGGGGAGATTATTTTGCGGTTGCATGAGTGGACATAATCCTCTGGATGCATTTTATGTATATTGTAGATTAGATCTGACGAACTCCTTAAGGGTGACAATGTTGATGACTTTTCTCTGGTAAGAAATCTTTTGTGTGTTGACTGGAACAGGAGCTGCCAAGTGTGGGCCATGAATGGTCTTTTGCAGTCTCCTTCTTTTCTTATGTTCTTAAATGTTTTTGTTTCGTTATGGTGTTTTCATGCTCTCCATGTGCTTCTTCGTTATTCAAATTCGGCTTTAGTTTGTATAATCGCGAAAAACTTTTAGATTATCTAGAGGCACATAAACTAATCCAAAAACCTATAAAAGTAAGAATTGTTTGTTATTAGGTTAGGGTTTTCTGCCAGTAAAAAGCTGTGGGGGGGGGACCCAGTAAATTCATGGGGAAGATATCACTGCAGGGGGACCACCCTGCGATGATCCTGAGTTTCACTCAATTGGCTGGGAGGGAGTCTGGGGGCGCAGCCCTCCAGTATATACTCATATATAAAAAAAAATATAGCCTTAATTATTCACATCTGATCTACCGTCTGACATCATAAGATATATATTGTAGCCTATAAACAGTGCCATCTATCGTGCGCCCCAAAACTGAAGTGTTAGCTTTCTTTGAATGTTTTTTCCTCTATTTCTTTTATGTATCGTATCTACACTATGCCTGATATTATTTAGTCTTTTTAATTACTTTTTACTTAATTTTCCATTGTTTGATGCTCAATAAAACCATATTTTGTTGTTAACGAAGCCTGACTTAATTAACATAATATAATTTCATGGATGACAAAAGCCACAAAGGCCTATCAAAGGTCATCTGCATCTGTCAAAACCCATCCACAAAATGTATCCATAGGATTGTGTCAGATCATGCATCTATAATATGTAATTTAAACAATCCATACGATTGTGTCAGATTATTCATCTACAATATATAATTCAAACCATACACAGGAATGTGTCAAAAGCCAAAAGCATCATCATCAAGACTCATCAAAATCAATCGTAATATACAATAATAAAAAGGTAATTCCGAAGATCCATACCCTGTGAGCTTTCCCGCTCGCATTCCCATAATATTTATTCCACCTCACAACATGTTTTCACCCAACTGTGTGATTAACTTGTTTTATTACTTGTTCCTGAGTGTGAGCGTAGTGAGCAGGGGGGTATGGGGGGCTATGCCCCCCATATAGCAACCTATAGTATGGTTCGTGGGGTATGGATCTTCAGGTTTACCATTTGCGTTTGAATCCATTTAAGTTTGGACTGTCTACCATCTTAGATGGCAAACTATTCCAGTAATCTACCACTCTATTGATGGAAAAATATTTTCTAACATCCAACCTGCACCTCTGTTTCTTAATTTTTAAGTGGTAACCCCCTAGTGCTATTACTACCTTCCAACTCAAATAACTTCCTAAAATCCAATTTATCCATCCCAGAACAGATTTTAAAAAGCTTATTCATATCTCCCCTCACACATCTTCTCTGAAATAACATAATTTCACGGATGACAAAAGCCACAAGGGCCTATCAAAGGTCATCTATATCCATCAAATCCCACCCACATAATGCATACATAGGATTTTGTCAGATCATGCATCTACAATATACAATTTAAACAATCCATAGGATTATGTCAGACCATGCATCTACAATATATAATTTAAAGCCTCCATAGGAGTCTGTCAAAAACAAAATCAAAGTCCCCCGAAATATACAATAAAAAGAAACTGCATCCACATGAATGAGTCAAGAAACATACCCCCATACCAAAAAGTAAGAAGTTAACCCTCCATCTCCATATAATCATCCAATATGCACTTGAAAACATTCAAGTTTGGGCTGTCTACAGTCTCAGGTGGCAAACTATTCCAATAGTCCACAACTCTGTTAGTGAAAAAATATTTTCTAACATCCAGTTTGCACCTCTGTTTTTTAATCTTTAAGTGGTGACCTCTAGTTCTATTACTACCTTCTAACTCAAATAACTTGCTGAAATCCAATTTATCCATCCCAGAAGAGATTTTAAAAAGCTCAATCATATCTCCCTTCACACACCTTCTTTCAAATGAGAACATATTTAATACCCTCAGTCTATCTTCATATTCTAGATGCTTCAGGGATGGTATTATTTTTGTTGCCCTCTTTCTCATCCTCAACTGAATTCAGCCAATGCTCATCCATTTCATAGTTAAATTCCCTATTATCCCTTCCCATATTAAGAACTCTGCATTTTTTAAGGTCAAAAGTCATCTGCCACTTCTGAGCCCAAGCTAATAACTTATTTAAGTCACTCTGCACTTTAAAGCTACCCTCAACTTCTTTGACTACAGCTGCCAATTTAGTGTCATCAGCAAAAATTGACACTTTGCTATTTACAGCCTCCCCAAGATCATTTATATATACTATGAATAATAAAGGGCCTAGAATGGATTCCTGAGATAGGCCACTGATAACGTCCCTTTACTGTGACCTCACCCCATTCAGCACAACTCTCTGTTTCCTGTCTTTCAGGCATTCAGGTATTTAATTTAAAACTTTACCACATATCCCATATATTTTTAATTTGTGAACTAGTCTCCTATGTGGAACCTTTTCAAAAGCTTTGCTAAAATCTAAGTAAATTACATCAACATTCTCTCCCTTATCTAATTGTTTAGTAACATAATCTATAAAAATGAGTAAATTTGTTAAACACGATCTATCTCTTCTAAACCCATGTTGCGTATCATTTATTAACCTACCACACTCTGGATGGTCAGAAATCCCCTTCCTAACTATCTTCTCTAGAATTTTACAAATGATATAAGTTAAGCTTACTGGCCTAAAGTTATTCAGGTCCTCTTTACTTCCCTTTTTAAAAATTGATATTACATTCGCTAGGTATTTCTCCAAACTAGTGATCTAGTATATATCTTCTCAAGAGCTACTGCAATACTATCTACACCTTCTTTGAGTAGCAGAATGAATGTTGTCTGGGCCAGATGACTTAACATAACATAACATAACATAACATAATTACACGGATGACAAAAGCCACAAGGGCCTATCAAAGGTCATCCGCCTCCGTCAAAACCCACCCACAAAAAGCACCATCACCAGGGGAAGACAAAATCAAAGTCCCCCACAATATAATATAACGGATGACAAAAGCCACAAGGGCTCATCATAGGTCATCCGAGTCAAGCGGCCTCTTTTTCAAGGCACCCAAACTCCCAGGAAAACTACATCCAGAGGATTGCATCCAGAAACAAGGGTATCACCAATCAAGGCTTGTCAAGAACTAAATCATGCAGCTATAGATATATACAAACAATATTAATATATACAAAACTTAGGAACCATCACAACCTTCCCTTCCCATAAACTCATCCAACCTACTCTTAAATACATTTAGATTTGGACTACCTACTACCCTCTGCGGCAATTTGTTCCAGAAGTCTACCACTCTATTGGTGAAAAAATACTTTCTTAAATCCAACCTACACCCTTGCTTTTTAATTTTCAAGTGGTGACCTCTAGTCCGATTTCCATCATCTAACTCAAAAAACTTGCTAACATCCAATTTATCTATCCCGGAAAAAATTTTAAACAGCTCAATCATATCCCCTCTCACACACCTCCTTTCGAACGAGAACATATTTAATACCCTCAGTCTATCTTCATATTCAAGGTGCCTCAGGGAAGGAATAATCTTTGTTGCCCTCCGTTGCACTGACTCAAGAAGGTTAATATCGTGTCTAAAATGTGGGGACCATGCCTGTATACAGTACTCTAGATGTGGCCTAACATAAGAGTTATAGAGTTTAAGAATAACCTCCTTACTTTTGTAACTGACATTTCTCTTAATAAAACCCAGCACTCTATTTGCCCTATTTCTTGCTTCAATACACTGCTTAGAAAACCTTAATGACTTATCTATTACTACTCCTAGATCTTTCTCATCCTCTACTGAGCTCAGCCAATGCCCATCCATTTCATAGTTAAATTCTCTATTATCTTTTCCCATGTTAATAACTTTGCACTTATCAAGGTTGAAAGTCATTTGCCACTTATGTGCCCAGGATAACAATTTATTTAAGTCCCCCTGCACTTTAAAATTATCATCAATATCTTTAACTACAGCTGCTAATTTGGTATCATCCGCAAAAATTGACACTTTATTATTAACTGCCTCCCCAAGATCGTTTATATAGATGACAAATAATAATGGACCGAGAACTGATCCCTGAGGAACCCCACTGATAACATCCCTCCACTCTGACTTTACACCATTTAGCACTACCCTTTGCTTCCTGTCTTTCAGCCACTCAGCTATCCAATTTGAAACACCCCCACATATCCCAATCATTTTTAATTTATGAACTAGTCTCCTGTGTGGTACCTTATCAAATGCTTTACTAAAATCTAAGTAAATTATATCTACATTCTCTCCCTTATCTACTTGATCTGTTACAAACTCCAGAAAGTCTAGTAAGTTAGTCAAACATGATCTACCTGATCTAAACCCATGCTGAGCATCGCTGATTAACCCCTCCCTCTCTAGATGTTGGCAAATCCCTTTTTTAACTATTTTCTCAAGAATTTTACAGACTACAGGAGTTAGGCTAACCGGTCTAAAGTTATTTGGATCCTCTTTACTACCCTTCTTGAAAATGGGGACTACATTCGCTCTCTTCCAATCATCGGGTATTTCTCCATATTCCAATGACCTAGTATATAACTTGTCCAGAGCTATTGAGATACTTTCTACCCCTTCTTTAAGTATCCTAGAATGAATATTATCAGGGCCGGAGGCCTTGGTAGTATCTAAATCACCTATTAGTCCTTTTATCATCCTCCGATCCACACAAATGTTAGTAAACACCTCTTTTCCTGACCTATGAGTACTATACATAGGACTATTTAGTTTCTCTTTTGTAAATACTGATGCAAAATGACCATTTAGTACCTCAACTATTTCCTCATCAGTTTCTCTCACAAACCCTTCATATTTGATAGGTCCTATTTTAACTCTGCCACACTTGTTATTAGTTTTATAGTAACTAAAGAACTTTCTAGGATCTTTGTTGCTATCCTGAGCTAATTTAATTTCTGACACCCTTTTGTTCTTCTTTATAATCTTATTTAACTCATTCCTAGCCATTCTATAATCACTTAAATTTTGAATATTATTTTCTACCTGTAATTTTTTATATGCCCTTTTCTTCTCTGAAATTTTTCTAGCTATCTCCTGATTCCACCATAATGGTTTCCTACTTTTGTTCCTAATGGCCTTCATTGGGATACATTGTTCTTGGACTACATTTATTATATGCTTGAAAGTATCCCACATCCCATAAGCATTTTTACCTCTGAATTCTATATCCCAGTCTACCAAATTTAGCAAGCTTCGAAGTTTTACATAATCTCCCTTATGAAAATTTGGAACTTTTTCAGCATTCTCAGTTATTTTACCCTTCTCAATTCCCAAGTTAAAACGAACTATCTGATGGTCACTATTTCCCAATGCTTCCCCAACAGTCAATTCTTGAACTAAATGATCACTGTTAGAAAGTACTAAATCTAATATATTGTCCCCCCTCGTTGGCTCATTAACAAATTGATTCAAAAAATTATCCTCAAAGCATTCTATGAACCTGCCACTTGTTCTATCCCTACCTATCATATTTTCCCAGTCCACAGAGTTTAAGTTGAAGTCCCCAATAATAACTGCATCTGTTTCACATCCCTTACTTATTTCCCTTATCATTAGTTCATCTATATCATCAGTCTGCCCAGGTGGCCTGTAAAAAGCTCCCAAATGCACCATTCTATTTTTACTGAACCTAATATCTATCCAAAGTGACTCAACTCCATCCTGCTTTATTGAAGTATTTAAACTTGAAACAATCTTGTTTTTTATATAGATAATTATTCCTCCACCAATCCTACCTGTCCTTTGACTAATGTACATATTATAGCCCTGAAAATCAAATTCACTTATAGTGTCACTAAATTCTATTTCATTAACCCATGATTCAGTAACGCATAATATATCTATATCCTCATTGCTAATATAACTAAATAGCTCATCCTTCTTGTTTCTAAGACTACGAGCATTTGTATAGAAACAATTTAACCCCCCTATCCCTGAAGCACCTCTTGAAACTTGAATGACCTCACCTCTATCGCCTTGGAACCTATTTCTGTTATGTGCCAAGTCCATTCTACTTTCAGTACTATAATGTCCTCTCATAATTCCCTGACCACTATTAGTATCTAGTTTCCCGCCCGCAAAGACCTAATAACACGATCATACTCCTCCCACAACACATCTACTAGTATTTAACTCCAATATAAGCCCTTTAATTATTTCCCTGTTCACATTAATGGTATTCAACACTACTTCCCTTGACCTAGAATTATCTTTAATTAATCTATCTCGATTCTCTTGTGTAAACAATGAAGAAAAATGATCATTAAGAACCTCTACTATTTCATCATCAGATTCTTTCAAAACCCCTTCATAACTTATAGGCCCTATTTTATCACTGCTAGATTTATTATTAATTCTATAATAGCTAAAGAATTTTCTTGGATCTTTATTATTATTTTGAGCTAAATTAATTTCTGCTGCCCTTTTGCTCTTCTTAATTTAATCTTATTTTGGGTTGACCTATAATGAATGATTTAAATTATCAAAAGTACTTTCTCTCGGTAATCTCTGGTATGCCCTCCTCAGAAAGTTTCTTAGCTATTCTGATTCCACCATAACAGCTCCCTATATTTCTTCCTAATAGCCTTCATTGGAATACACTGCTCCTGGACTATGTTTAATATATCTTAAAAGTGTCCCATATCTCGTAAGTATTCTCCCTGAATTCTATATCCCATCTAATTTGATTTAGCAAGTTTTGTAATTTATCGTAATCTCCCCTATAAGAATTTGGAGTTTTTGTGGAGTTTGTTGATATTCTACCTTTCACTATTCCCAAGTTAAAACAAATCATTTGATGATCACTATTTTCCAATGCATCCCCGACAGTTAATTCCTGAACTTGGGAATTGAGAAGGCTAAAATAACCGAGAATGCTGTAAAAGTTCCAAATTTTCATAAGGGAGATTATGTAAAACTTTGAAGCTTGCTAAATTTGGTAGACTGAGATGTAGAATTCAGAGGTAAAAATGCTTATGGGATGTGGGATACTTTCAAGCATATAATAAATGTAGTCCAAGAACAATGTATCCCAATGAAGGCCATTAGGAACAAAAGTAGGAAACCATTATGGTGGAATCAGGAGATAGCTAGAAAAATTACAGGTAGAAAATAATATTCAAAATTTAAGTGATTATAGAATGGCTAGGAATGAGTTAAATAAGATTATAAAGAAGAACAAAAGGGTGTCAGAAATTAAATTAGCTCAGGATAGCAACAAAGATCCTAGAAAGTTCTTTAGTTACTATAAAATTAATAACAAGTCTGGCAGAGTTAAAATAGGACGTATCAAATATGAAGGGGTTGTGAGAGAAACTGATGAGGAAATAGTTGAGGTACTAAATGGGCATTTTGCATCAGTATTTACAAAGGAGAAACTAAATAGTCTTATGTATAGTACTCATGGGTCAGGGAAAGAGGTGTTTACTACCAGTAGTGTGGATTGGAGGACGATAAAAGAACTACTAGGTGAGTTAGATACTACCAAGGCTTCCGGCCCTGATAATATTCATTCTAGGATACTTAAAGAAGGGGTAGAAAGTATCTCAATAGCTCTGGAGAAGTTGTATACTAGGTCACTGGAATATGGAGAAATACCCGATGATTGGAAGAGAGCGAATGTAGTCCCCATTTTCAAGAAGGGTAGTAAAGAGGATCCAAATAACTTTAGACTGGTAAGCCTAACTCGTGTAGTCTGTAAAATTCTTGAAAATAGTTAAAAGAGGGATTTGGCCAACATCTAGAGAGGGAGGGGTTAATAAGCGATGCTCAGCATGGGTTTAGATAAGGTAGATCATGTTTGACTAATTTACTAGACTTTCTGGAGTTTGTAACTGATCAAGTAGATAAGGGAGAGAATGTAGATATAATTTAATTAGATTTTAGTAAAGCATTTGATAAGGTACCACATAGGAGACTAGTTCATAAATTAAAAATGATTGGGATGTGTGGAGGTGTTTCAAATTGGATAGCTGAGTGGCTGAAAGACAGGAAGCAGAGGGTAGTGCTAAATGGTGTAAAGTCAGAATGGAGGGATGTTATCAGTGGGGTTCCTCAGGGATCAGTTCTCGGTCCATTATTATTTGTCATCTATATAAATGATCTTGGGGAGGCAGTTAATAATAAAGTGTCAATTTTTGCGGATGATAACAAATTAGCAGCTGTAGTTAAAGATATTGATGATAATTTTAAAGTGCAGGTGGATTTAAATAAATTGTTATCCTGGGCACATAAGTGGCAAATGACTTTCAACCTTGATAAGTGCAAAGTTATTAACATGGGAAAAGATAATAGAGAATTTAACTATGAAATGGATGGGCATTGGCTGAGCTCAGTAGAGGATGAGAAAGATCTAGAGTAGTAATAGATAATTCATTAAGGTTTTCTAAGCAGTGTATTGAAGCAAGAAATAGGGCAAATAGAGTGCTGGGTTTCATTAAGAGAAATGTCAGTTACAAAAGTAAGGAGGTTATTCTTTAACTCTATAACTCTTATGTTAGGCCACATCTAGAGTACTGTATACAGGCATGGTCCCCACATTTTAGACATGATATTAACCTTCTCGAGTCAGTGCAACGGAGGGCAACAAACATTATTCCTTTCCTGAGGCACCTTGAATATATACATAGACTGAGGGTATTAAATATGTTCTCGTTCCAAAGGAGGTGTGTGAGAGGGGATATAATTGAGCTGTTTAAAATTTTTTCTGGGATAGATGAATTGGATGTTAGCAAGTTTTTTGAGTTAGATGATGGAAATCGTACTAGAGGTCACCACTTGAAAATTAAAAAGCAAGGGTGTAGGTTGGATTTAAGAGAATATTTTTTCACCAATAGAGTGGTAGACTTCTGGAACAAATTGCCGCCGAGGGTAGTAGGTAGTCCAAATTTAAATGTATTTAAGAGTAGGTTGGATGAGTTTATGGGGAGGGAAGGTTGTGATGGTTCCTAAGTTTTGTATATATTAATATTGTTTGTATATATCTATAGTTGCATGATTTAGTTCTTGACAAGCCTTGATTGGTGATACCCTTGTTTCTGCACGCAATCCTCTGGATGTAGTTTTCCTGAGAGTTTGGGTGCCCTAAAACAGAGGCTGTTTGACTCGGATGACCTATGATGAGCCCTTGTTGCTTTTGTCATCTGTTATATTATATTGTGGGGGACTTTGATCTTGTCTTCCCCTGGTAATGGTGCTTTTTGCAGGTGGGTTTTGACGGATGCGGATGACCTTTGATAGGCCCTTGTGGCTTTTGTCATCCGTGAAATTATGTTATGTTATGTTATGTTGATTAATTTTTATTGTATCCAAACTTTCACAATAGGATTGTGTCAGTTCATGCATCTACAATATACAATTTGAACCATACACAGGAATGTGTCAAAAACAAAAGGCATCATCATCAAGACTCATCCAAATCCAAATCAATCGTAATATACTATAATAAAAAACTGCATCCACAGGAATGAGTCCAGGATACCCCCAAAGTTAACCCTCACTGTTTGAATACATTCAAGTTTGGACTGTCCACCGTCTCAGATGGCAAACTGTTCCAATAATCTACCACTCTCTTGGTGCAAAATATTTTCTAACATCCAACCTGCACCTCATTTTTTAATTTTTAAGTTGTGACCCCTAGTCCTATTACCTTCCAACTCAAATAACTTGCTAAAATCCAACTTATCCATCCCAGAACAGATTTTAAAAAGTTCAATTATATCTCTCCTCACACATCTTTTCTCAAATGGGAACATATTTAGTACCTTCAGTCTATCTTCATATTTAAGATGCTTCAAGGAAGGTATTATTTTTGTTGCCCTCCTTTGTACTGACTCTAGTATGTTGATGTCATGTCTAAAATGTGGTGACCATGCTTGTATACAGTACTCTAAATGTGGCCTAACATACGAGTTGTAGAGTTTAAAGATTACCTCTTTAATCTTGTAGCTAACATTCCTGTTAATGTATTCTAGCACCCTATTTGCTCTTTTTTTTTGCCTCAATACACTTCTTTGAAAACTTCAGTGACCTATCTACTACGCTTAAGTCTTTCTCATCTTCAAATGAATTCAGCCAATGCCCATCCATTTTATAGCTAACTACCCAATTATTCCTTCTCATGTTAAGAATTCTGCATTTTTTAAGGTTAAAAGTCATTTGCCACTTCTGAGCCCAAGCTAATAACTTATTTAAGTCACTCTGCCCTTTAAAGCTACCCTCAACTTCTTTGACTACAGCTGCCAATTTAAATTTATCAGCAAAAATTGACACTTTGCTATTTACAGCCTCCCTAAGATTATTTATATAAACTATGAGTAATAAAGGACCTAGAACGGATCCCTGAGTTACACGACTGATAACATCTTCCCAGTGACCCCACCCCATTCAGCATAACTCTGTTTCCTGTCTTTCAGCCATTCAGTTATCCAATTCAAAACTTTACAACATATCCCATGTATTTTTAATTTGTGAACTAGTCTCCTATGTGGAACCTTATCAAAAATTTGCTAAAATCTAAGTACACTGCCCTCGATTTAATTGATTTTGGATTTAACAGATAACAAAATCTCAACAGACATCCCCCCAGTGAACCCACCCCATTCAGCATAACTCTGTTTCCTGTCTTTCAGCCATTCAGTTATCCAATTCAAAACTTTACCACATATCCCATATATTTTTAATTTGTGAACTAGTCTCCTATGTGGAACCTTATCAAAAATTTGCTAAAATCTAAGTACACTGCCCTCGATTTAATCAATTTTGGATTTAACAGACCACAAAATCTCAACGGACAAATACCCAGCAACCGACATTCTGTCTGTTGTTGGGTAGATTTGTCCGGTCTGACACTGGCTTTAGAAACGTCCAAACCCTAAAATAGCAATAAACATAAAATCCTATTACAATAAATTTAAAAATATGTATGCTACGTATACCATAAAACAAAGATTGTTCCGAGCATGAAGGGAGGTGGGTATAGAGGCTGATGTAATGTGTTAATATGGTGCGGTAGATTGCACCTTATTAACACTGGTCCCGCCACCCATGCCTCAGTCCGCTCTTGTCTCTTGAATGTACATTTTCCATTGCTGCTTTGATTCTGGTGTTTGTTTTGTGCCAGGATACCTCCCAAACATGAACAATGTATATGTGTGAATCTAACAGTGATGCAGAAACTTGAGTTGATAAAGAAACTAGAACGTGGGTTGAGTTGAGTGTAGCAAGCGTGTGTGAGGAGTATTGTGTTAAGAAACAAGCTTTCCGATATTCCTAAGAGTAAACAGAAGCTGCAGCAATATGCCCCAAGTTATCGTGTTGATGCATCCTCTAGTAAAAGTGGAAAAGTAGCCACAAGCAAACACATGAAAAGTGGTAAAAATAATTTACTTGATGCATTAGTTATGAAATGGTATGTTCAACAAAGATCATGTGGTGTTAATGTTACAAGTTATGCAATAAAAACTGTTGCTAGTAAATTCACCCATGAACTTGAGATAGATAACTTTAAATGTAGTGATGGTTTGCTTTGGCGATTCCTGCAATCAACATTGGTTTTTTGATGCTAAAGTGTGTGGTAAAGGTTGAGATGCTGGCATGGCTAGTGTGGAACCTTTCAGGCTCAAACTCTATAAGTTAATTGAGGATGAACAGTTAAGTCTCACACAGGTATATAACAGTGATGAAACTGGTTTTAATTGGAAGTTGATGCCGAAGAATAGTCAGCTCAGGAAGGGTGAGGAAAACACTAGAGGTAAAAAGTGCAGTAAGGAACGTATTTCTGCACTTGTTTGTGCTAATGCCTCAGGAAGTAGTAAATATTCTGTAGAAATTACACTATTTTTTTTTAGCAAAAAGATTAATAATTATCAATGGTGGCATGATTCTATAAATTTAGTAAATTTCTATGGGATCTGCTTGGTGATGGCAGTGGCGGCCCTGTCCCTGGCCCGACAGTGGGTCTGAGACCCTCACACCTATTCCAGGCCCCATCCCAACTCCCCGGACCATTGCAGGAGCAGATCTGCTGCCTCCAGGGGTCTCTCCCAAAGATCCACCAGGCCCAGTTCTGTGTATCTGTGGGCAGTTGAAGAGATGTGTGGTATTGAGGATCTGTGTTAAGCATTTGGTGTTGTCCTATTCAATGTAACTGTGGTGGTTTATCTTGTAGAAATAAAATTATGTACCTTTTTGCATTATACAGAAAATAACCACCTCGCCTATACTAGCTTTTACAAATTACATTTGAACATATACTTGAAAGGTTTGGTCGAATGGTCAAGAGCTAGTGGCTTAGGGAGCTAAAGAATATTTGTATCCTACTTGCCTTAGAAAATTTATCTTGTGAAATGACCTTGACGATAGGAAACATTAAATTTAAAAAAATTGCTAAATTAGGAATGTAATATTTTAGTGATTGATTCCAGTTTGGAAAAATATAGAACATAAAATTTATTGTTAATTATATTTTGAGGTAATTCTCTACTTTTAAAATTTCAGGTTTTATATTATGTCCAGTATAAAACAGGTAATTAATGAGGCTGTGGAGAAAGGTAAGGAGGTATATGAAAAAGGTGAGTGAAGCCCTAATTGATGTGCCTCTGTCATTCCCTTACACATTAGCGTTTACATTTTTTTCCCCTTGAAATTAGACCTGTGTACCTGGTTAGATAGATAACCAAAAATTAACTTATAGATTGTTATTTATAGGTAAACCATCATTTCTGCTTGAGCAATAAAGAAATATAGCTAAAGATTGTTTTTCATTAAAGTTCTTAGGATAGGATAGTATAAGATTGTTTTTATTAAAGTTCTTAGGATAGGATAGTAGAGTTAATGGTGTTTGTCATGATAGGCCCAAAGATAAATAATTTATGACTGAAATAATTCATTTAAACTTTTTTTTCATTTTTGTTTGTTATTAAGCATGAAAAATTCATTCATCTCGTGCATTTATTTCTAGTGGAGTTTGTGGTGCAGGTGTAGGTACCTAATGTTCATTTAAACGTAATATTGCGTTAATATAACATAATTTCATGGTTGACAAAAGCCACAAGAGCCTATCAAAGGTCATCTGCATCTGTCAAAACTCTCCCACAAAATGCATCCATAGGATTGTGTCAGAAGCATCGTAGCATCAATCAGCCATTATATAATCCTATGCTAATAAAAAATTCATTGTGCTTAGCCAGCCTGCTGATGAATGAATGTAATGAGTGAATCTTATTAATACACTGCCATATTTACATTGTGTTATATATTCCCCTCTTGCATAGTCTGCAGAGATTTATAGGGAATGAATTGCCTTCATCGATGTGTTGCTGGGTAACTGCTAGTTATCTAATAAATATGAATGTTTGTAGTAAACTATATTTGATAAGGGCTTTTTATAATATGAAAATGTATATTTGTTCAGCTCAGAAAGCTTGGTGATATAGTGTCAAATATAATTTTTTTATATACAAAGTGAGCACGAAAACACTCCTTAATTTCAAATATATATTATAGTAAAAGCTAAATGAATATTCTTAAAATTTTTGTGCCTACACTTGCATAAACTAATAAAGTTTCATGTGGTATTGGTTGTTATCATAGACACTCGCTGTGTACCCCTCTTGTTGCTCAGCAAACATCAAGGCGATAATCAAGCTAGGTCCAGACTCTTTGCAGCATATCCAACATAATAGTATATAGAGCTTCAGTGATGCATTCCTGCAGTTCATCTATGGCCGCCGGTAATGGTGGTACATAAACTTTGTCCTTGACATGTCCCCAAAGGAAAAAGTCAAACAGTTAGGTCTGGTGATCTTAGGGGCCATTTGAAAAACACCTGGTCATGTTGTCTAGTTGTCTAGTACGGCCAATACATCTGGTAGGTTCACCTTGAGAAATGTGCGGACAGCAAGGAACCAGTGTGGCGGTGCACTGTCCTGCTGAAGAATATAGTCACCATCTTCAGCAGCTAGTCTTGGAATCAACCAGTTGGTTAACATTTCCAGGTAGGGTTGCCCAGTAATGGATGGTCCTTCAAAGAAAAATGGTCTATACACAGACTGCTCTGTTACTGCACAAAACACATTAACTTTTGGGAAGTTACATTCAACCTCCAGGATGTCATGGGGAATCTGAGTCCCCCATATTCTCACATTGTGCCTGTTGACCTTTTACTAAAGTGGAAGGTTGCTTCATCACGGAAAGTGATCTTTGACAGCAGATCAGGATCATTTTCCATTAATCCCTGGAGATTGCTGCAAAATTCAAAGTGCATTTCATTGTCTTGTGGGTATAACTTTTGGACCAGTTGCAGCTAATAAGGGGTAAACCTCAAGCGTTTGCCTAAGATCTTGCTTACTGTGCTAAATCTGCACCTTGTCTTCTTGGGGCTGGGAAGAAAAGTTTCTCTGACCCTATCAACAGCTTCCTCTGACACCGATGGATGGCCTGAATGCCCCTTTCTCTGTTCACAGATGCATCCTTTCTAACTGAAATTACTGTACCAGTTCCAAATTGACTTGGAAGTAGGTGGGTCCCCATGATGAATGCGTCTGAAAGCACACTGCACAGTTGTAGCTCACTATTTGTTTTGGCAAATTCCAACACACACCAGCTATGTTGTGGAGTGAACACCATCTCGGATTACACTGCTATCTAGTGGATCAAGTAGAATCTGCAAATGAGGAAGGAAATCTTATTAGTTTATGCAAGTGTAGGCACCAAAATTATAAGAATATTCATTTAACTTTTGTTATAATATATATTTGAAATTAAGGAGTGTTTTTGTGTTTACCCTGTATATAAATGCTAGTTCATCATGATTTTTTTCTCTTCTGATCCATCAAAGATGGAACCTATTCATTAACATTGTAATTCTTCCTATATTAAGTATCCTATTTCTTCCCCTTTAAAGTAGGACTTTTATCATTTAATCAACACAGTTATGCTATAGCATTAATAGTTCTACAGTGTAATTATGAGCTGTATAAATTCTTCAGGCATTTAAAAAAAATGCAGTTTTAGTTGTCATAATTTTTTCCAATCATTTTTAATACAAGATTATCCATAATAGTTGAACCTGTGTTTTAAACACAATAATTTTTAGTTACTTAATTTTTTGAATGAAAAAATATTTGAAGTCTATATTTATTCAGCGAGTTGAACTTTTAATCTATTTCCTCCATTCTTTTTAGTGACCAAGTGAAAACATATTGAGTTTTTGTCTCCATTAGTTTTGAAACTCAACAATGCATTACCAGAACATTTATATTGAAGAAACTGCTGACAAAGAACCAGAAGGTTTTAGAAGAAACACTTTTTTTGTGTGAAGCTGCATGCACCCTCACATTCTTTCTAACAGTTGTGTTGCTAGAAAACTTAATGTTTGATCTCATCCATTTCTTAGAAAAAAAGCCAATACATTGGTAAATTTTTCCTATAATAAAGAAGCATCTATGCTATTAGTTCAAACTAAATATGTATATCTGAGTAGCTCTGCCAGAAAATGATCCAAGCGCTGCCACCAGCAAAAATGAGTTTTTTCCGCACTACTGGGAGCTCAAGCACACCTCTACCACCACATGTCACTTAGATTGTTCTCTCTCTCTCTCTCTCTCTCTCTCTCTCTCTATGTTAATATGGTCTAAACTTTGATACAATACTGCATATTTTTTAATTTTTGACAAAGTGGTTCTTGGGTTAATGTACTCCCCGGGAGAACAATCCAAGCGCCCCGAGCTGTGACAACATGGCAAACAGCCAACCTGCATGCTGGGTGGGATGATGTGGGTTAGATTTCATGGCCAGTCTGCCAATAGTGTGACTGGCTGCCTGCCCTCCCGGACACATTACCTCAAACTCCACATGTGAATGTCCTGTTTTTATTATTAATCATTGAATGTTTGATTGAATCAAAAATCTTCTGCATATCATTGGGAAGCTGACATGTCAAGGAGTGTTTTGGTATATCTTTCGCTAAAATTGCATGGTTAGTTTTCAAAAAATTAAAATGTAAAAGTTTACAAGCGATTTTCTGTTTTTAAAAATGGCGCTGGATTGTTCTCCTACGGAGCCCTTCATATAGTAAGATGAGTCATTTCACTTTATCGAGTGATGATTTTGTGTGATCTCAGCATTTAATGCTGCTTCCCCAACTATAAAGACCAATGCTGGTTTTATACCTTGTTTGGCAAGAGTTCTCTGCAGCAATTCAGCTAGCAGACTCAAATTTTCTTTCTTGAAATGCAGGTTGAAATGGAAGTAATTTGCAACACTATTATGAAAATAATAATCAATTTAACAATTAATAAATTGAAATCTTGAATGGCAATTGAGTTATATCTATTGATGTGGGAGTTATTTCTGACTCTCCGTGAGGAATGAGTGAACTTAGGTAAGTCCTTCCTCGATGAATGGAGCATAATGAAGTTATTGTGATTGTGAATGTCAAGAGACTTTGGATCAAGAGTGACTATCTGCCTACTGAGGAATGCTTGGTAATGTGCATAGACTGGTCAATTTGTCCTTCCTTGGTGGGTAGAGTAGGAAGAAGTGACTGGGATTATGAATGACAAGAAGAAGCCTTGTCATGTTTTATGTGTAGAGAAAGTGGACAGTCTGTGATACAGGATGACCCCCATCCCCCCAAAAAAGGGCCCTAACTTTCAATAGGATTTATTTCTTTATTCAAAAAATAATTAAAAAATGAAGCCTATCGAAAATATGGAGCTGTGTGGAGCTTGTGTATGTCTTTCGTGTCATGAATAAATATGTCACAACGGAGAACCTGAGGAATTCAGGCTACAAGGTTGAGTTGGAAGATGGAAGCTTTATCACAAACTATTTTTGACTACAAATGCGATGTTTCAAATGTGCATTTTCCAAAGTGTGAGGAAAGCTTCTGCTGAAGGGTGTGGGAGTGATGGGAAGTGCCAGTTCGTTTCCTCAAGGGAAAGAGAAAATTCACTACTTATTGCATTTATATTAAAAAATATCATACCTTATGGGATATATGGTCTTGCAAAGTGGTGTGTCTGCTTCGGAACTAAGTAAAGTTAAGCCATATTCAGTGCAGTTACTAGCTGGGGTCTATATTTTGGTTAATTTTGCAGCAGGTTGCCATTTGATGTGAACTATGGTTTAGATCCCAAACTAAATTAGATCTCCATTGAGAAAGAAATGCCTCTAAAGTTTTATTAATGTACATGTCAATTTGTATAATAGATATTTTGAACTTTTAAAGTATTTTAGCCTTTGGAAAATTTGAATATAAAAATTCATTCTTCTGCATGTAATCAAATTTTTTTTTTTAATATAGACATTTTAGAAGAGTTGCTTATATCCTTGGCCAGATATTTAAAAAAAAAATCTTATTCAAACTTTTTTGCAACCTCTTCCTCCTCAATACCACTTGGCCCTCAAAGCCAGCCAACATATTAAATCTGATATCCTTCTATACTTAAGAACATTAAGCCATTCTTTGGGCAGTGGGTTTTAGCCTTTTACAAATTCTACCACAATGGATCTGTCCATGAGCTTTAGCATTTGTTTTCCAAGGTGGATCTATGAAACCTTGTACCAAACTTCCTACTTAGCAGTGTCCAATTTACCAGGCATCTTATTGTGTGCTATATCTTGTCCCTTCTCTACCTGCTGCCCACTGTCTTTCCTAACTCATCTCCTTATTTGCAAATTGATAGCCATACTGCCCCCCCCCCCCCGTGAAAATAACTCCTTCCTCTGCTACTGGGTTTCCCCGTAAGGGGCGCGGCGATTTGCCATCCTGGCCGCCGTGCTGACGGGACTCAGCACCTCGTCAGACCCCAGCTTAGCCTCTTCTTCCTTCAAAACACTTGTTTCCTCGCTTTTCATACAACCTCTCCCACAACTTTCTCTGGTCAGCCTCTAATTTCACAGGGTAGATGCTGACCTTCCTCTCAGACAACCGTTCCACATCGGGGCTGAGGGGGTGGGGGACAATGTTCCCTAACCCCTGAGCTCCGGTCTGGGGTGGCTGGTTTTTAACAACCTGCTTCATCCCCACCCATACCTTCCTCACATCCCTTTTCCTCTCCTCTTCACAATCTATATTTTTTTACGTCGTGTCTAAGGTGGAGCCGCCATGCCGATGGACTGCCAGGCCACCAGGCGGGAGGGGTGGTCCCAAATGGCGGTGCCTGGCTCTGCCAGGCCTGTAAGCACCTCTTGCAGTGCGGGCAACTGCAAGAGGTGATGAGCTATTGCGTCCCGTGGCACAAATAGGGTCACCATGTCCATGGATGAACTCATAAAACCTCAAACCCCTTTAACTCCCCCTTGCTCATCGACGGAGCCGCCCTTGGGCAGCTCCAGCCAAAAAATGGAGGTCCCCCCCCTGTGCTTGCGCAGGGGACCCTCCATATTTCTCTAACCGGAGAGGAGGCTTACTCCTCTCCTTCGCCTACGGGTGCAGGGGACTCCCACTCACCCCCTTCTCTGGAGGTGCTTTCGGGCACCTCCCTTTTTCCAGTGGCAGTCCCCTCTTTTCTTTCCAAGGGGACTGCCAAGAAAGCCAGCAGGCAGCCCATTGCCGACCGCCCCTCGTGTAAGCGGCTCGGTAGGGCAAACCCCCTTAGGGGGGAGAGGGAAGCCAGGCCCCTTCAGCCGCTTCCCTCAAAGGACCTGCTGGCAAGAATTTTAAACCTTGGCAGGATCAAGGCCTGTGCCTCCCCACACAAGACTGGCGACACTGCCAAGGGGACCTGCGATGTCCTTAGAGGGGATGGCCAACTGGAGGCCCCTCCTGTGATAGGCATGGTCCTTGAGGAAACCCAGCCTCAGACGGTAGGGTCTTCCATGGGGGGGAATCCGAGCTCGGCGCCAAATACCGAACCCGAGTCCGCCCCTATGCAAGGTCCTCCTCAAACGGCTGGGCATTCTGAGGCAGTACAAGGAGGGGAGGGATCTCCTCCAGATGGTGCCCCTGCGACGAACAGGACCTTCTCCATTTTGGAGAAGGACCTGGCTGAGGCCAGTCCATCTGGCCTAGGGGCTTCTACTGGCGGAGGTGAGAAGCGGGTTCATTCCCCGCCCTCCTCTCCTAAAAAGAAAAAGGAGACAAGAAAGACTAAGAAGACTCGGGGCTCCTCTCCATCCGCGGGGGATACAGGGACGGATGGGCCTGCTGCCACTTTGGCAAGCAACCAAGCCAAGATCGGCACATCTGGCCCCTCTGCCCCCCCGGGTACGGAGCTCCTGACCCTGACAAAGACCAAAAGTGCACAGGGTGGAGCCTCAAAGACATCGGGGCCCCTCATTCAAAGGTTACCTGGCATTTTTGAGTTGCTGGCTTCAAACGCTTCCTCGTTATTCGCTCCACTGATGGCAGCATGTTGTCCAAGGGCAACATGATCCATCAGAGGGGAGGATTAGCTAGTGCAATTGGTAGAGAGCCGAAGGTAACCCGTTTCTCGGACGGGAGCCTTCTGGCGAATGCGGCGAATCCCGCCGAGGCGGCCAAGTTAAGTGCTCTTCGGACACTTCATGGCACCCCAGTGAGTGTGACGCCGCACTCTACCATGAACTTTGTGAAAAGAGTAGTTTATGTGAGGGAACTCGTTGACTACTCCATTGAGGACATCACCCTAGAGCTGGCTGACCATGGGGCGATCAAGGTCGAACGTGTGATGAGTAAACAGGGAGGGGCCTCGAGACCTACCCCTACACTCTTCGTTACTGTGACAAGCTCCCTGAGTCGGTGCGTGCCGGTTGGTACCGCTACCGCGTGAAGGCATTCGTGCCACTACCGCGGCGGTGCTATTACTGTCACCGCTTCGGCCATACGAATCGCTCATGTAGACGTGCAAAGTCGGGCTCACCCGAAGTCTGTGTAAATTGCTCCAAGGTCGCACACGATAAGTCCAAATCGTGTGTGGCCAAGTGTGTCAATTGCGGAGAGCCGCACCCTGCTTCTTCAAAGCAATGTGGTGCATATCTCCTTGAAAAAGAAATCCTGGCCGTTCAAGCCCAGGATCGACTCTCATTCCGCAAGGCAAAGGACTTGGTCCTGGCGCGCCTGGCTCTGCCTGAGACTTCATATGCCTCAATAGTTAGAAAGGCACCCTCTGCTCCTGGCCCATCCAGGCCAACGAGCACGGTTGTTTCCGCGCCCATTTGGAGCCCTTCTGCGGGCTCTACCCAACCCAGGCGCTCCCCTTGTAAAGCTGGCGGCAAAAATGGTTCATACCCTGCTCCGGCTAAAACCAGGGCTCGCCCCTCTTCCCCCAGCGTGGCCGTTTCCCGTAAGGCGAAACGGCCACGCGCCTCCACCGAGTCGTTAGACTCACAGGAGGCAACACCCCTGAAGATGGTCGCTAGGCCATCTTCCGGGGTTCCTAAAGCTGTTCCCCGAAAGGAGGACAGCCTCAAAGGAGCTTCGGCTACTTCGCCCACGCCCCGAGGTGGAGCGAATGGCTCGGAGACAGTGGTTCCTCAAAAAGAGGGCGGAGGGAGGAAAAGACTCGCATGGCGAGCCCAACCTCCCCAATAAGTCCTCGAAGGCGACAGCGCCTTCAGCGCTTTGTCCGGCCAACAGCGGCCGGGGTTCTGCCCCCGGGAAGCGTACGGCCAGTCCCGTGAGGGTCCTCAGTTCGAGGAGGGCCCCCGCAGTCTCCTCCGAGCTAGGCCTGGAGGGCATATTCCTTCAATGGAATTGCCGTGGACTCCGGGCCAACTGGGAGGAGCTGCGGACTCGTCTCATCCCGTTCCCCGTTAGCTATCGTTTTGCAGGAGACCATGCTAGGCGCGTGCCCCCTGCTCGCCCTTCCGGGGTATAAGGGTCTTGCGACCCCACCACCGTGGGATGGCTGGGCTGGGGGATGTGTGCTTTACACCCGGCATGATGTCTCCGTTCTTCCTTTCTCTTTAGATACCTCCTTTCAGGCAGTGGCTGTGCAGCTGCACCTGGATAGGAGGTATACTCTGATTTCTGCGTACATTCCACTGCCAGCTGACTTTGACGCGGGGGGACTTCCGCCGCGTCGTGGCACGGTTGCCGAGGCCCTATCTCTTGCTTGGAGATCTGAACGGCAGGCATCCTCTCTGGGGAGATTAGTCCATATATCCCAGGGGACAAGTCCTTGCCGATCTGATCGAAGAGCTTGAGATGGGTGTCCTAAACGTGGATGAGTTGTTACGCATCACTGTCCGAGAACCGCTTCATTTTCTTGCCTTGATCAATCTCTGTGCTCTTCGGATGCACAGCCTGATTTTGATTGGGGGGTGGTCGATGACCTCCATGCTAGTGATCAATTTCCCATTCAAATATCATTTTCAGGGCAACTGCCGCCGAGAGCCCACTTCGGTGGTGCTTTGCGCGGGCGCGGTGGCCTGCATTTCAGGAAATGACTCAATTCTCTATCTCAGTCGAGGAGTTTAGGTCGGTAGATAAGGCCGTTGAGTTCTTCTCCGGCAATTTCATCGCCGTGGGCCTGACTACTATTCCTAGGACGTCTGGCCGTTTTGCACACCGACCACTCTTATGGGGGTCGGCCGAGTGTGAGACGGCCCTCAAACAGAAGCGTTATGCCTACACGCGCTATAAGTGCCGCCCGAACGATTTCACTGTCGCTGAATTTCGTTGGGCTAGGGCTAGGTTCCGGTATATTTCGAAGCACGCCCGCCGCTCTTCTTGGCGAGCATACGTGTCATCACCTAACGTGGAGACCCCTTTAGCTGAAGTGTGGAAGCGAGTCAAAAGGGTTCGGGGCAAGTTCTCGCAGGACCCCCCTCCCGTTCTCCAGGAGAATGGGACCGCAATCTCGCACCCCGCGGCCGTGGCGGAATCCTTAGCGACCGCTTTTTCCGCATTCTCTTGCCGTGATGCTGCTCCGCCAGCATTCAATGCACGTTATGTCGCGGAAGGCCGCCGGCTGGACTTTACCTCCAGAGGCAGAGAACCCTTCAACAACAAGTTTACTGTGAGTGAGTTGCGTTCCGCTCTCGCTTCGTGCGCGTACACCGCCCATGGTCCGGACGATGTCCCGTACGCCATTCTTCGACACCTGGGTGATCGAGGCATGGCCTTTCTGTTAGATTTGTTCAACAGGAACTGGGGGGAAGGTCTTATCCCAGACTCCTTGCGAATCGCTACTGTGCTCGCCTTTCGCAAGCCGGGGAGAGATCACTCTACTCCGACCGGTTTCCGCCCAATCTCTCTAACCTCTTGCGTGTGCAAGTTGATGGAGAAATTGGTAAATGTTACATTAGCCTATTTCCTGGACAGAGGAGGCCATCTGTCTTCTGCACAGTGCGGCTTCCGTAAGTTCCACTCCACGTCGGATGCTCTGCTCCGACTTGAAAATGCCGTCTGCAAGGCCTTCCTTCGTAGATAGCACTACGCCACGGTGTTTTTCAATCTGGAGAAGGACTATGATACCGCATGGCGATACGGTATCATGGAGACTCTCCACACGATGGGGGCGAGGGGACGCCTCCCAATGTTTATATCTGAATTTTTGCGAGATCGTCGATTCCGCGTACGGGTGGGGGGAGCCCTCTCCGGCCCAAAGGAGCAGGAAAAGGGTGTCCCGCAGGGAAGTGTCCTCAGTGTCACACTCTTTGCCCTGAGCATCAACGGCATCACCTCGGTGCTACCAGAAGATGTTCTCGCTTCGCTCTACGTGGACGACCTTTCGATCTCTTTTGGCGCGGCCCAGATGCCAACTCTCGAGCGTCGACTCCAACAGGCATTGAACCCCGTCTCTCGCTATGCCGAAGCCCACAGGTTTCGGTTTTCTTTGGCCAAGACTAAGGTGGTGCACTTCTGCCGCCATCCACGGCTTCACCCCGACCCAGATTTGTTTCTTAATGGGGTGCGCCTTGATGTGGTTGAGTCGCACCGTTTCCTTGGTCTTGTATTCGACCGACGCCTCACCTGGGAGGCTCATATTCGCAGCCTTAGGGTCTCTTGTACCCGCGCCATGGACATTCTCCGTTCCGTGACGTTCAGCGCTTGGGGCGCTGATAGGGCTACTGCCTTACTTTTTTATCGATCCTTTGTTCGCTCGAAGCTCGACTACGGATGCGAGTTTTATGCATCCGCAGCCGAGCGTTTATTGCGGAAGGTGGATTCGATCCACCACACCGGCCTTCGCCTTGCGACCGGTGCCTTCCGCACTTTTCCCATTGAGAGCCTGTTGGTCGATGCTGGGGAGATGCCACTCGCTCTGCGCCGCGTGCAGTCACTCGCCTGTACGCGCGAGCCCGGCGCCCCCCTCAATCGCCAACAGCTCTCACTGAATCCGCAGCTGATCTCGATGGTGCCTATGCCGCCGAGAGACGCCAGTCATACCCTAAGCCCTTTGGGTTTAGGGCCAGGAAACTCCATCGAGAGCTAGATATAGCTCTCGGGCCGGTGGCGCCCCTAGTTCTGCCCAGGACGCCACCCTGAAGGGTACCACATTTGTCTATTTGTCGCCACGCCTCTGCTCCCAAAGCTTGTACTGCGCCGGGAGTATTGCGTTCGACCTTTTTAGGGCACACATCGTGTCACGCTGGACCGTGTCAGTGTATACGCATGGCTCCAAGTCCGAAGAGGGGGTCGGCTTCCACGCCGTATCCCCTCTGTTTGAAGTCAGCGGGGCTCTACCAGGCGCTGCGTCTGTCTTCACGGCCGAGCTGGTGGCAATACACCACTCGGTACGGGATCTATAGCGACTCTTAAAGCGCCCTGAGGGCTCTCGGGGCATTGGAATCTCCGCATACCCTGGTTCGCGAAATCCGTGACGCCACGGTTTTGGCGAGCCGGGCAGATGTCGAGATTATCTTATGCTTGGTTCCTGGACATGTAGGAATTGCGGGGAATGAGCGCGCCAAAGAGTCCGCGAGCACTCTGCGACCGGACCAGCGTTTCGCTCTTCCTCCACCAACCACATGGCAGGAATACGGGCAGCTCTTCTGACTGCTTGGCAAAGAAGATGGGAGACGGTCGAAGGGAACTTAAAGTTGCGTGCCATTGCGCCGCGACTGTTCCCATGGACCTATCCCCCAATGCCGCGGCGGCTTCAGGTGTCTTTCTGCCGTCTCCGAATCGGGCACACTGGTGTGACGCATCGCTATTTGATGGAGCGCTCGCCTGCGCCCTATTGCAACGACTGTTCGGCACATTCTTGTCGAATGTCCCAGTCTGGGTGATCTTCGCGCACGACACCTGTCCCGGTACCGGTATGGGTGGGGTCGCTACCGCCTGTCTCTTGTACTCGGGACGAGTGTGTGCACTTTGACTGGTGGACTTGTTGACTTTTTGGGGGAGGCTGGCCTTCTCCCTTTCATTTAACCAGGTTTAATTGTTGTTTTTGTTATTGTTTTGCTATTGTTATTGTTATTTCTTTTTATTGTTGTTTCCTGTTCAATTTTTTAAAGTAGCCTAGAACTAGTCTGTTTGTTTACGGCGACCTATGCCTAAGTCGGCAGTCGCCAGATAGCTCCTTAAAAAAAAAAATGCCACTGGGTTTCATATTTCCACTCATATATGCATTAAAAAGGTGGTGAGATAGCAATGACCTACCTCTGACTTGTAATAAAATAACCTATCAATACCATTGGTGTGCAGTGACTTTGGAAGATGAGGAAGCAATTCAAGTTTTACAAAAATAAATGTTAATTGAGGTAAATATGTTGTTCATTAAAAATGGCTATAAAATTAGTAACTTATAATTTAAATGTTAATTTTTTTATTTTTTTAAATGTTAAAATAGTTTCTGTAAGTATGCACAACCAGCTAGCCAAGATGTTCTATCATATTGGCCTACATTGTATTTGCGAGTGCAACACTATTTTGGATGACAGCTCTAGTATTGTCGTAGGCATACCTATTTTAATAATAGTTTCTCTTTCATTATAAGTTATCACATTTTCTCCCAACTTCATTTGCATCCATTTTGTTTAAAAGGGGGTTATCACTTAAAAATAATGAATAAACACAATGCCGCACTTATCTAAGCATCTCTTCACAGCTACTGATCTCAAAGATATGAAGGGTGACTATGGTAGGCCCACCAGAATCTCGGAAGTATTAGTAAAATGCTTAATATATAAGAGCTTAACCATATTAGAGTTTTTGCTATTTAGTTGCTTTCTTTCTCAGAACCAGTATTTAAATATATCCTAAAAATATGTTTAAGCTTCAGAGCGTAATAATACTTAGATCAATGTGTCTTAGACATTTTGTTGCTTTTTCCAGATGCAAGCTGATGACTACAAAGCTAAATTTGCTTCCTTTTCTGTATACAAATAGGTTATTTTTTCTTAATTCTAACACAGCGTTGAAATATCTAGATAAAATCATAAAACTAATGACTATATTATTGCTAAGAAAAGCAAAACATCTTTTAAGCTATTCATTCCAAAGCACCAAAAAGCAGAACTATTATTGAAATTAAAGAGAGAGAGAAAAAAAGTATAGGCAAGCATAAATGTGAGAATAAAATTGATTCTGCTGTCATATTAATTGTTGGGGTGTAATTTCTTTTTCTTTTCTTCTTAAATAGGGGAAGCATTGCTTCCCTCGCTTCCATTGACTACACACCACTGATCAACACCATATGTCCATTGAGGTAGTGAGATAGCAATGGCCTACCTCTAAACTATCAATGCCATATGTCAATTGATCCTACCCAATTTGCATATGCTTTATTGGACCGTCATACGTCATCTGTATTTCATTCCCCGTGGCTGCTACTTTTATCTCTATTCAGAACATTTCTGTTGAATCCTGGTTGAAGGTGCCCATTTCTCAATGGATATAGCAACTTTTGTGTTTTCCTCTGTTTCCTGCCTTTCTTACTTCTTCCTCTGTTTCCTGCCTTTCTTACTTCTTCCTCTGTTTCCTGCCTTTCTTACTTCTTCCTCTGTTTCCTGCCTTTCTTACTTCTTCCTCTGTTTCCTGCCTTTCTTACTTCTTCCTCTGTTTCCTGCCTTTCTTACTTCTCTACGTACCATTGTTAATATAAGGAAAAATCACAAGTGATATACAATGGTATAGATTCCATGTTTTTTTTTTTAGAAAATAGCGAAGCGGGCTTAATGACACAGGTTCAAATTCAACTCCCCCGCCCCTTTCATATAGCGGTTAAAATATTTATCCTATTTTCTCTGTTCCTAAAAACCCTATATACTTTATTAAGCTTAATATGGTTCACATAGTCTATTCCAAAGAGATTTACCAGGTTGTGATACCAATTTTACTTTCTTTGGGAGTCATTGTTAATGCTTTCACTGAGTAAAATGTACTCTGATCAGTCACGAACATTGCTCTTTCCCATCCCCCCCCTCCTCCACAAACCATTGTACTCTAATAAATTTTCAAAATTGTGTATATAATTTTTGAAGACGCCCTATATAATGTAAATTGATAGAATTCAGCTTAATTTATCTGGTGTTAGATTTTTTAGTATTATCTATGCATTAGATATGATGGTCTTGTTGAGTGGAAATTGCATTATTTAGTGAAGTTGTTAGATGAGAGTCTAATTTGAGTTTGTAGCAGCTTTTCTATGTTGTAATCCATAGGTGGTTTCTATTTGTTAGATGAATATGTTTGGAGTAATTTTGCTATAAAATGTACCAACTTAATGAGACATTGTAGCGCAATTTGTTTGAGACCAAATTTGTGCCATTTGATTGAAGTTGCATAGGTCTAATTCTTGCTTGAGTAAGAAAATATAGTTAATATTACATTAAACTTAAAATTGCATTGAAAATATACTGCCAATTTCTTTTTGCATTTAATTTGTAACCTTTGTTTCATTACTAATCTACTAATATGTTTGGGAAGATAGAGGCAAGAAAAAAAATTAGAAAAGGAAAGTTGAGTATTTTTGCTTTTATTTTGATTCAAAGAATAAAAAAAAATATTTGGATATATTTTTTTGTGCTTCATTTAAATCTAATTAATTTGAGCTAATTTTTTGGTGTTCATAAACTTGATTGCTTCTGAATGAAGTTTGTTTGATTAAACTATTGTTTATATATTAGTATCTATAATTCCTAGTTTTTATAATCTTATTCCCCTGTTAGTGCGACAGCCCAATCCTATTCGTCTCAGAGATCTTATCCGTCAAATTCGATCCGCCAAAACTGCAGCAGAAGAAAGATCAGTTGTGAATCGAGAATGTGCCTTCATCAGGCTCACCTTCAGAGAAGAAGATTCAGTATGGAGATGTCGAAATGTTGCCAAACTTCTCTATATTCACATGCTGGGGTAAGAGAAGCTTATTAATATTTTGGGATGTTCATAGAATGCTTACTAGGAAGATTTTACTGGCTACCTATTTTGGTCCTCCTCCTCTAAGGTCTTTGGATGGGTGCGTTAGAGGCACTTGCCTGTAACTGAAAGGACTTATGCATGCTCTTCCCATTTTTTTACCCATCTTCCTTTCCCCATACTATCTCTACCTTTCTTGCTTCCCTGGCATACTGGCGATTATGTGAGCTTGCGATTGTCTTATGCTCTCCCCCGAGGATGCCACTGATCAAGATAGGCGGTGGTTTCTTTCCTGCCTGGTTCTTTGCAATATCTGTGGGTATGAGTTTCCCTATCATGGATAAAGTGCTCAGTGTGGAGGAGTAGTGGTGTGGGCAAGAGCTGTAATATAAGCAGGGTCTCCAGAAATAATATTGTTTATTGAATATGAAATATGGTCACAGGATAGTTTGATGAGAATTTAGTTGAAATTGATCTCAAAGTGTGCCTATTAGCCATTGGGCAGCAAAAGCTGATCAGGCAAAGGTTAGCAGTCCTCAGTATAATTACTACTATGTTGCACCATCCATTTTCCACTCATGGATGAGATCCCCCTCACTGGATAATAAAACCATTATAAAGATCAGCATGACAATTAATGGTGTGTCTGAGGGCATCATGGAAATTCCTCATTTGGAGAGGGGTGTGTCTGGAACTATTTTGACACTAGCCAGCAAACAGTTAGGAACCTCTGTCACTCTGGGGAAAGGAGACCTGTTCCATATCAGGAGTGTGTGCAGATAACTACCCATCAGCATGATTCTTTGAACAGAGGAGAAGTGTATGCATGTTGTGCTGTGAATATATGAAAGGAAAGATAGTGTTGTGATTTGCTGTGTGTAAGATTAGATAGTGTTGTGATTTGCTGTGTGTAAGATTATCTATCTCCCCTGTGGGGGGTAAGCACTGCATCCACCAATTGGTGGGCAGATCTCTGTGCACTGAAACATGTCCACTCTTGCTGGCATTGAACTTAGTACTTTGACATAAAGCCTTTGTATCCACGAGGTTGGTTAGCAGCAGCTCTTCAGGATAATATAATATAATGACTAAGAGAAACAAAATATGTTTAAGCAACTATTATTACCATGAAAATACTATTACTGTTAGTAATAATGATAAGACTAGTTATGACCATAAAAATATTCGATTTCGTTAACAGATTTGTAATAGAGAAATCAGGGCAATGATAAACAAGTACATAGTTGCATTATAAAAATAGCACTATATTCATTTATGGGAGGAATTAGCACAGTAAGAACATTAAGTTTATAGCAGCAGTAACAAGTTTGAAGGTACAATGTATAGATAGCAGTGGTTTAATTTGCAGAGGAATATCCGCGTAAGGGGCGCGGCGATTTGCCATCCTGGCCGCCGTGCTGATGGGATCACCGCTCCATCCGGCCCCAGCTTAGCCTCTCTTCCTTCCTTCAGATAGCCTGTATTTCTCCCCTACTTCGTCGCTTTTCAAACAACCTCTCCCACAGCTTTCTCTGGTCAGCCTCTAATTTCACAGGGTAGATGCTGACCTTCTTCGGGGCTGAGGAGGGAGGGGACAGCAAAAGCTGATCAGCCAAAGGTTAGCAGTCCTCAGTATAATTACTACTATGTTGCACCATCCATTTTCCGCTCATGGATGAGATCCCCCTCACTGGATAATAAAACCATTATAAAGATCAGCATGACAATTAATGGTGTGTCTGAGGGCATCATGGAAATTCCTCATTTGGCGAGGGGTGTGTCTGGAACTATTTTGACACTAGCCAGCAAACAGTTAGGAACCTCTGTCACTCTGGGGAAAGGAGACCTGTTCCATATCAGGAGTGTGTGCAGATTATCTATCCCCCCTGTGGGGGGTAAGCACTGCATCCACCAATTGGTGGGCAGATCTCTGTGCACTGAAACATGTCCACTCTTGCTGGCATTGAACTTAGTACTTTGACATAAAGCCTTTGTATCCACGAGGTTGGTTAGCAGCAGCTTCCTCACATCCCTTTTCCTCTCGTGTTCAAAATCTATCTTTTTTACGCCGTGTTCAAGGTGGAGCCGCCATGCCGATGGACTGCCAGGCCACCAGGTGGGAGGGGTGGTCCCAAATGGCGGCGCCTGGCTCTGCCAGGCCTGTAAGCACCTTGCAGTGTGGGCAATTGCAAGAGGTGATGAGCGATTGCATCCCGTGAAATAAATAGGGTCACCATGCCCAATGATGAGAAACACAAAAATCTCCCCTTAATTCTCCCTGTGTCACCAACGGAGTCGCCCTCGGGCAGCTCCACCCAAAAAATGGAGGCCCCTCCCCCCCCCCTGTGCTTGCTCAGGGGACCCTCCATATCTCTCTAACCGGAGAGGAGGCTTACTCCTCTCCTTCACTTACAGGTGTAGGGGACACCCCCTTCCCTGGAAGTGCTTTCCGGCACCTCCCTTTTTCCAGTGGCAGTCCCCTCTGTTCTTTCCAAGGGGACTGCCAAGAAAGTCAGCAGGCAGCCCTTAACCAGCCGCTCCACATTAAAGCGGCTCGGTAGGGCAAACCCCCTTTGGGAGGAGAGGGAAGCCGGGCCCCTTCGGTCGCTTCCCCCAAAAGACCTGCTGGCAAGAATATTGAACCTTGCCGGGGTCAAGGCCTGTGCCTCCCCACACAAGACGTGACAATACTGCCATGGGACCTGCAATTTTTTTTTGGGGGGGGGATGGCCAACTGGAGGCCCCCCTGAGACAGACATGGTCCTTGAGGAAACCCAGCCTCAGACGGTAGGGCCTTACATGTGGGGGAATCCAGGCTCTGTTCCAAGCACCCAACCCGAATCCACCCCTATGCAAGGTCCTCCTCAAATGGCTAGGGTTTTCTAAGCAGTACAAGGAGAGGAGGGATCTCCTCCGACCCGTGTCTCCACAACTACCAGGACCTTCTCCATTTCAGAGACGAACCTGGCTGAGGCAGGTCCATCTGGCCTGGGGGTTCCTTCCGGCAGAGGTGAGAATCGGGTTCATTCCCTGCCCTCCTCTCCAAAAAAGGAAAAGAAAAAGACAAAAAGGACTCCGGGCTCCTCTCCATCCGTGGGGCTATGGGGACGGATGGGTCTGCTGCCACTTTGGCAAGCGACCAAGCCAAGATCGGCACATCCGGCCCCTCTCCCCCCCCCCCCCGCTTCCGGAGCCCCTGACTAAGACCAAAAGTGCACAGGGTGGAGCCTCGATGACATCGGGCCCCTCATTCAGAGCTTACCTGGCGTTTTCGAGCCCGCTGGCTTCAAGCGCTTCCTCGTTATTCGCTCCACTGATGGCACCATGTTGTCCAAGGGCAACATGACCCATCAGAGGAGAGGATTAGCTAGTGCAATTGGTAGAGAGCCGAAGGTGACCTGTTTTTTGGATGGGAGCCTTCTAGCCAATCCCGCTGAGGCGGCCAAGATAAGTGCTCTTCGGACACTTCATTGCACCCCGGTGAGTGGGACGCCACACTCTACCATGAACTTTGTGAAAGGAGTAGTTTATGTGAAGGAACTTGTTGACTACTCCATTGAGGACATCACCTTAGACATGGACGTCCTAGGGGCGGTCAAGGTCGAACGTGTGATGAGAAAACAGGGAAGGGCCTCGAGACCCACCCCTACACTCTTCGTCACCTTCAACTGTGACAAGCTCCCTGAAATCGGTGCGTGCCGGTTGGCACCACTACCACGTGAAGGCATTCGTGCCACTGCCGCAGCGGTGCTATTACTGTTACCGCTTTGGCCATACGAATCGTTCATGTAGACGTGCAAAGTCGGGGTCACCCGAAGTATGTGTAAATTGCTCCAAGGCCGCACACGATAAGTGCAAATCGTGTGTGGCCAAGTGTTTCAATTGCGGAGACCCGCACCCCGCTTCTTCGAGGGAATGTGGTGCATATCTCCTTGAGAAAGAAGTTCTTGCCGTTCAGGCCCAGGATCGAATCTCATTCTGCGAGGCTAAGGACTTGGTCTTGGCACGCCCAGCTCTGCCTGGGAGGTCATATGCCTAAATAGTTAGAAAGGCACCCTCTGCTCCTGGCCCATCCAGGCCAACGAGCACGGTTGTTTCCACACCTATTCGGAGCCATTCTACTCAATCCGGGCACTCCCCTGGTAAAGCTGGCGGCAAAAAGGGTTCATACCCAGCCCCGGCTAAATCCAGGGCTCTCCCCTCTTCCCCCAGTGTGACCGTTTCACGTAAGGCGAAACGGCCACGCGCCTCCACCGAGTCGTTAGACTCACATGGGGCAACACCCCTGAAGTTGGTCGCAAGACCATCTTCCAGGGTTCCTAAAGCTGTCCCCCAAAAGGAGGACAGCAACAAAGGAGCTTCGGCTCCTTCGCCCACGCCTAGAGGTGGAGCGAGTGGCTTGGAGACGGTGGTTCCTCGAAAAGAGGGCCCCCCGCCTCCGAAGCCACAACGCCCGCCTTAGTTTTCGAGGCGGAGGGAGGAAAAGACTCGCATGGCGAGCCCAACCTCCCCCAATAAGTCCTCTAAGGCGACAGCGTCTTCAGCCCTTTGTCCGGCCAACAGCGCCCGGGGTTCTGCCCCCGGGAAGCGTACGGCCATTCCCGTGAGGGTCTTCAGTTCAAGGAGGGCCCCCGTAGTCTCCTCCGAGCTAGGCCTGGAGGGCATATTTCTTCAATGGAATTGCCGTGGACTCTGGGCCAACTGGGAGGAGCTGCGTAGGCTCGTCTCGTCCCGTTCCCCGTTAGCTATCTTTTTGCACGAGTCCATGCTAGGCGCGTGCCCCCTGCCCGCCCTCACGGGGTATAAGGGTCTTGTGACCCCACCACCAAGGGATGGCTGGGCTGGGGGATGCGTGTTTTACACCCGGCATGATGTCTCCGTTCTTCCTTTCTCTTTAGATACCTCTTTTCAGGCAGTGGCTGTGCAGCTTCACCTGGATAGGAGGTATACTATCATTTCTGCGTACATTCCACTGTCAGCTGACTTCGCCGCGGGGGACCTCCGCCGCGTCGTAGCATGGTTGCCGAGGCTCTTTCTCTTGTTTGGAGATCTGAACGGCAGGCATCCTCTCTGGGGAGATTACTCCATAAATCCCAGGGGACAAGTCCTTGCCGATCTGATCGAAGAGCTTGAGATGGGTGTCCTAAACGTGGATGAGTTGTTACGCATCACTGTCCGAGAACCGCTTCATTTTCTTGCCTTGATCTATCTCTGTGCTCTTCGGATGCACAGCCTGATTTTGATTGGGGGGTGGTCGATGCCTCCATGCTAGTGATCAATTTCCCATTCAAATATCATTTTCAGGGCAACTGCCGCCGAGAGCCCACCTCGGTGGTGCTTGGCACGGGCGCGGTGGCCTGCATTTCAGGAAATGACTGAATTCTCTATCTCAGTCGAGGAGTTTAGGTCGGTAGATAAGGCCGTTGAGTTCTTCTCCTGCAACTTCATCGCCACGGGCATGACTACTATTCCTAGGACGTCTGGCCGCTTTGCACGCCGACCACTCCCGTGGTGGTCGGCTGAGTGTGAGACGGCCCTCAAACAGAAGTGTTATGCCTACATGCGCTATAAGCGCCGCCCGAACGATTTCACTGTGGCGGAATTTCGCCGGGCTAGGTTCCTGTATATTTCGAAGCACGCCCGCCGCTCTTCTTGGCGGGCATACGTGTCTTCACTTAACGGGAAGACCCCTTTAGCAGAGGTGTGGAAACGAGTCAAAACGATTCGGGGCAAGTTCTCGCAGGACCCCCCTCCCGTTCTCCAGGAGAATGGGACCGCAATCTCGGACCCCGCGACCGCTTTGTCCGCATTCTCTAGCCGGGATGCTGCTCCGCCAGCATTCACTGCACGTCGTGATGTCGCGGAAGGCGGGGAACCCTTCAACGACAAGTTTACTGTGAGTGAGTTGCGCTCCGTTCTCGCTTCGTGCACGGATACCGACCATAGTCCGGACGATGTCCCGTACGCCATGCTTCGACACCTGGGTGAGCGAGGCATGGCCTTGCTGTTAGATTTGTTCAACAGGATCTGGGTGGAGCGTCTTCTCCCAGATTCCTGGCGAATCGCTACTGTGCTCGCCTTTCGCAAACTGGGGAGAGATCACTTGCGTGTGCAAGTTGATGTTAAAATTGGCAAATGTTAGATTAGCCTTTTTCCTGGACAGCGGAGGCCATCTGTCTTCTGCACAGTGCGGCTTCCACAAGTTCCACTCCACGTCGGATGCTCTGCTCCGCCTGGAAAATGCCGTCTGCGAGGCTTTCCTTCGTAGACAGCACTACGCCACGGTCTTTTTCGATATGGAGAAGGCCTATGATACCGCATGGCAATACGGTATCATGGAGACTCTCCACACGATGGGGGCGAGGGGACGCCTCCCAATTTTTATATCTGAATTTTTGCGAGATCGTCGATTCCGCGTACGGGTGGGGGGAGCCCTCTCCGGCCCAAAGGAGCAGGAAGAGGGTGTCCCGCAGGTAAGTGTCCTCAGTGTCACACTCTGCCCTGAGCATCAATGGCATCACCTCGGTGCTGCCGGAAGTGTTCTCGCTACGCTCTACGTAGACGACCTTTCGATCTCTTTTGGCGCGGCCCAGATGCCAACTCTGGATCGTCGACTCCAACAGGCATTGAACCGCGTCTCTCGCAAACCGAAGCGCACAGGTTTCGGTTTTCTTTGGCCAAGACTAAGGTGGTGCACTTCTGCCGCCATCCACGGCTTCACCCCGACCCAGATTTGTTTCCTAATGAGGTGCGCCTGGATGTGGTGGAATCGCACCGTTTCCCTGGTCTTGTATTCGACCGACGCCTCACCTGAGAAGCGCATATTCGCAGCCTTAGGGTCTCTTGTACCCGCACCATGGACATTCTCCGTTCCGTGACGTTCAGCGCTTGGGGTGCTGATAGGGCTACTACCCTACTTTTTTATCGATCCTTTGTTCGTTCGAAGCTCGACTACGGATGCGAGTTTTATGCATCCGCAGCCGAGCGTTTATTGCGGAAGGTGGATTCGATCCACCACACCGGCCTTCGCTTTGCGACCGGTGCCTTCCGCACTTCCCCCATTGAGAGCCTGTTGGTGGTCGATGCTGGGGAGATGCCACTCGCTCTGCGCCGCGTGCAGTGCATCACCCGCCTGTACGCGCGAGCCCGGCGCCTCCCTCAGTCGCCAACAGCTTTCACTGCATCCGCAGCTGATCTCGATGGTGCCTATGCCACCGAAAGACGCCAGTCATACCCTAAGCCCTTTGGGTTTAGGAACAGGAAACTCCTTCGAGATCTAGATATAAGCTCTCGGGCTGGTGGCACCCCTGGTTCTGCCCAGGACGCCACCCTGGAGGGTACCACATTTGGCTATTTGTCGCCACGCCTCTGCTCCCAAAGCTTGTACTGCGCCGGGAGTATTGCGTTCGACCTTTTTGGAGCACACCTCGTGTCACGCTGGAACCCTGCCTGTGTATACGGATGGCTCCAAGTCCCAAGAGGGGGTCGGCTTCCACGCCGTATCCCCTCTGTTTGAAGTCAGCGGGCCTCTGCCGGGCGCTGCGTCTGTCTTCACGGCCGAGCTGGTGGCAATACACCACTCGGTACGGGAGATTACGCGACGTGCCCGGTTCGGAGACCGGATTGTGATCTATAGCGACTCACAAAGAGCCCTGAGTGTTCTCGGGGCATTGGAATCTCCGCATCCCCTGGTTCGCGATACCCGTGACGCCACGGTTTTGGCGAGCCGGGTGGCTGTTGAGATTATCTTCTGCTGGGTTCCTGGACATGTATTAATTTCGGGGAATGAGCGCGCCAAGGAGTCCGCGAGGACTCTGCTACCGGACCAGCGTTTCGCTCTTCCTCACACCGACTACAGGGCAGAAATACGAGCAGCTCTTTGGACTGCTTGGCAAAGAAGATGGGAGACGGTCGAAGGGAACTTAAAGTTGCGGGCCATTGCGCCGCGACTGTTCCCATGGACCTATCCTCCAATGCCGCGACGGCCTCAGTTCGCTTTCTGTCGTCTCCGAATCGGACACACTCGTGTGACGCATCGCTATTTGATGGAGCTCTTGCCTGCGCCCGATTGAGACGACTGCGTCGTCCCCAAGACTGTTTGGCACATTCTTGTCGAATGTCCCAGTCTGGGTGATCTTCGCCCTCGTTTCTTGTCCCGGACTGGGATGGGCGGGGTCGCTACTGCCTGTCCTTTGTACTCGGGACGAGTGCGTGCACATTGACTGGTTGACTTTTGGGGGGAGGCCGGCCTTCTCCCTTTCATTTAACTAGGTTTAGTTGTTTTTGTTATTGTTTTGTTATTGCTTCCTAATTGTTATTTCTTTTTATTTATTTTCAAATTTTTTAAAGTAGCCTAGAACTAGGCTGTTTGTTTACGGCAACTTATGCCTAAGTTGGCAGTCGGCAGATAGGCACTTAAAAAAAAAATCATTTCCTTTCTCACAACCTCACCCTTCCTGTGTCCTAACTATCTTGGTAATTGAAAAAGTGAAAGCATGAAAATTACTTGTTGGATTTGTATTTCTTAATGTCTGAAGTTATTTACTTTATAAGAGTTAAATTTAAGGAGTGACTTTGCTATGGTAGCTTATTGTTTCTGAGATAAGGAAGTGTATTTGGTTATCCCACATGAAATGGTTGTTTAATTCTATTTAAGTTTTGGTAGTGTCCATATATATATATATATATATATATATATATATATATATATATATATATATATATATTATATGCAAGTTTTACTTATTTATGATATACAATTTTTAACAGGTATCCAGCTCATTTTGGTCAAATGGAATGCTTAAAATTAATAGCCTCACCAAGATTTACAGACAAGAGAATTGGCTATCTGGGAGCAATGCTACTTTTGGATGAACGGCAGGATGTCCATTTGTTAATTACAAATTCACTCAAAAAGTAAGGATATGTGTTACCAATCGGACATTTTGGTTTTCTTTCACTGGAATTAGTTTACAGATTAGTTTACAGAGGTTCCATTAACTGTACCTTATTATAGTAATGTCACTCTACATATAGGAAAATAGAAGAAGGAGTTTTACCACTGATCTGCCCTTACCTAAGATGCCTTTTCTCAGTGAGACCTACTGATTTATGCAGGATCTGAACCACATATCTCTACAGCCTATGCCAACCATTGTCAAGTTGACACAAATCAGTACTCCATCTAGTTACTTACATTTTGTGGTTTAGCTTCACTTTAATTGTGGAAGCAGTTTCCACTTGGCTAGGCTTCTACTAATGAGAAATAGGTGAAGGTTTTATGCCTTTCCTTTGTATTTATTGGAACTATGGACTCATCCTGTAGTGATTCATCTATATTCATATGATTGCTTCTTGTGTGTTGTTTTGTTCATAAAAATTGTAAATATATACTTTGGCCTAAAATAATGACATTCAGTAATAAAGATTGATATAAATTTGTTTCTATATCATTGAAACATACACAAATTATACTTATACAATACTATAACTGTCGTATAATGCCCCTTTTGATCAACTCCACACCTGACACCACTTTTGTTGTGGTATATCTTGTGGTCATGATATACTTCTTTGATGAAGTAGGCTTTGTTCTAAGAGTACTAATTTTGTTGTTTTAAGGAAGAGCCGCTTCAACACGTAAGGATATAAGGAAACACACAGGAATTTCCCAAATAAACTTATATTTTAAATTTAACAATTTACTACACAAAAACAAAACATGAACCACAGAAATACTACAAATTTTAAAATACACAAAAATGACTTCAATTAACTTGACCCTCTGATATTGGCTAATTCGCTACTCACTTCAATATACAAGAAATAGGCTAATTGTCTCTACTTGAGTTTAAATACCTTGGTTGCTCTGGTGGCGGGTTTGAGTTTGACCTTGAAATCAATGAGCCCCAGACACCACAGGAATCTGGTAGGTCCTTTGACGCGTGCTACGACCAGATTGTTGGAGGTGGTCGAGATCACAAGGTACTTTGGCGAGTGTAGCAGATGGGGGTCCTCGTGGTATTCAATTGGGGGGGGGGGTCTTCAAGGGCGAGAACAATCACAGTGCTTTAGGAGGCACCAGGGTAGGCGGGGTTTCTCTGGTGAGAGTAAGTTGAACTTGGTTCTTAAACCAAGTTAACTTAGAGTTCAGTGTGACCACCGGGTAACGGGCTCGAGGGGGAGCTTTTTCTCCTTTGTTATGTAATTCCTCATGGGCGAGGACTGTACTCAGGGGAGGTGGTCTTCTTCAAGGGCGAGGATAGAGGATGGGGGGGGGTTCTCTGACGAGAATAAGTTGAACTTGAACAAGTTAACTTAACGTTTGGTTTGATAACCAGGGACTAGCTTGAGGATGAACTGCTTCTTAGCAGTTCATCCTTGGTAGCTCTGCCTCTCTAGCAGGGGACTTTGTAGTCTGGCAACTCACGTATTCTACCTGTCCAGTCTTGGTAGCCCAGCCTCAATCCGGGGACTTCGTAGCCTGGAGACTCACATATTCTACCTCGTTTTTCCCAAGTGTTTGTTATTTATACCTCATCACCCCATGGGTAGGGGTAGGAGTGAGAGAGAGGGGGGCTTGTGGACGGGCTGCAGGAGGGTTCTTATTCCAACAGTTTTTCTCAGCAAGTCTTACCTCGGCTCCCGCTGCCCTTCGAGCTTGAGAGAAACGCGTCTCCAATTTCTTACTTGAGGTGAAATTGAATATACTCTCGTAGGGGAGATCTTGTAGATTAAAACCGCTCAGCTTTTCATAGAGACAAGTTGCAAGGGGCTGTGGTTACGAGCTTGACCCATGTTGTCCTGCCCGGATGTTCTTGCGGTTACTGTCCTGTGTCTACACTGAGAGAGAATGGGGGAGGGACAATTCCCCTACAATAACCATTATCTCCACAGCTACTATATTTATGTATAACATTATCCTCTTTACACACTTCTATCACACACATTTTTAGAATGTTCACAATTTTTATTCTTCAACCTTTAAATGCTTGTAAATCATTCCATTTAAATCCCCAAATAATGCTTAAAACCTTTATCCTCTCCTCTCACTTCACTTCTTTTCCTCCCCTAATCACATTAATTATACTCTCTGTACAATTCTCTCTCTTCCATCTTCATGTCTGCTACATTCAACAATCATATGCCCAATTGTTTCTTGTTCTCTGAGTGGGCACCACCTACATATTTCTCACCTGAGAGATCTCACTGAGATGGAAGGTTAATGAGAGCTCCCATCTCTTCATGCCCATTTACTCTCATATTCTAAACTTTTCACCGCACACATAAAAAACAGCCTATCCAACTTCACACCAAGCACTTTCACCACACTTAACCAACACAAACCACCAGGTAAACAAGACATATCCACCCATCGACATACCACAATGGAAATCAACCAAAACCAAACCCTCACCGCTCAACAACTTGAACAAATCCATGATCTCAACAGGTGGATGATAGTCAAACAAAGTGGCCCCTTACAGTCTATGCATCTTGTATTTTCTTTTATATCTGTTCAATTAAACACTTATAAATTCACCTCTCCTGAAAAATGCCCCTTCTTTAGACTTACATTTGGTACCTGTAGGAGGAGCAAGTCCTCCCGACCTCTGTATCCCAATGGAACTTGGTGATCTCTCTCAGGTCCTCCTTTGCACCTCTATTAAATCTTTTTCTTTCTCTCTGTCTTCTCTTCCCCAAAGTGGGCTGGATGGTGTTACGTGGTTAATGCCCCTCCTACAACTAAAACCTAGATTAACTGCACACCTGAATGGAACCACTACCTGCTCTTGTGTACCCTTTCAGCCCCAATTCCTGCAAGAGGATCTGAAGCTATAAACTTTTACATTTTTACTTATTCTCTATTCACCACTTTACTTACACATCTCTAATAATTTTCTGTCTGATATAGCCTCATTGCTCCTGTGCTTTAAATTTTGAAGCATTTACATTCACATATTTTGCTATTCCTCTACAGCTGTTTTTTTTTTTTTTTTCATTCAAACAGTTCTTTTTACTTTCTTTGCAAATTCATGGGTACTTTTCTCAATCAAGTTATTTTTACTCAGATTGTCACCCAAGCACATTTCTAAGATTATTTCCCAAGTAATCTCTGTTATCAAATTTGCATTACTCTTTTCCATACCTCCTTTATCATCTGGCTTTGTGATTTTCTTATTCTTTGTTGTTAGATCAAGCCCTATAACTTTGTGAACTGACTGAATATCAATATCTTTCTTCCATTTTCCTAGTTTCATTCACATATTCATTATTCACAATGATAAAGTCTAAGGCTCTTAATTATTCCTGATAGTCTGTTTCTTCACTAATGCATTCAGCATATATATGATTTTAATTAACATTCTTTCTACCGTTGTTATTTAATTCTTCCTCATGTTGGAAATGTATGCACTGCTTTTGTATTGGGTCAGAGACTTGATAGCTCTGCTCAGACTAGAAGGTGGCTTATTTTCCTTATTTAAAAACAAAATCAAGCGCTGCCTATTTATTTATTGTTTTTGCTATTTATGGTATGGATGCAAGGGCACCTAATCTTGAACTCACACCCTTTAACATACTACAATGTATACATTAAAGCACTAAAGCTCACCCTGGGATAAATTTAAAGCATCACAATGAATTACCAACACTTAAATGAAGGTATGGTCCATAACACACTTACTTGACCTCCATGAATTGCAAGACTGGTACCATCCTTGAATCATGTAGAGAATTCCAAAGGTACTCCAAAGCATACTGCCATCCTAAGACCAGGCACTTATTAGGCACATAGCAATCTACACACACAACACAGCAAGTCATTCAATCTCTGGTTCCAAACCATATCTTAAATGTCATTCCACCAGAAAAAATGTATTCTCCCTCCCTACAATCTCTCAGTGATGACTCTAATGCAATCATCACCTAAAACTAACTACACTACATTACATTAGCTTGATCATCATCATGCCATGCAATCACTCCCATCAGAAACCAGATACAATTCAACACATTCACAACTTTCCCAAACCTTACACACCTAACTCAGTGACTACATCTATGCAGAGTGCCTGACCTATGTGAAAATCACACCTGCTGACAAGTGAGGTGGCTAGCTCAATGATTCATATTTTCATCCTCAACTGGGAAGTTTCTCTGTCAAACTTGCATCATGAAGTTTCATTATCAGCCTCAACAATTTTTCTTTTTAGGGATACAAAAAGTCTTTAGGGTTCCCACCTGGGAACCTCTGCAGTTGTTTCTAAATGGTTCCTCATATAATTTATCCTACTGGAAAAAAATGTCTTCTATGTTACAGCTCGACTCCATTTGCTTTGAAAGTCACATAAAAGATTTTTATACTTTTAGACCCTTAAGAGTTAAAGAATGAAGAAGTTACATTTACTTTCATTTGGCAGTGATCTCAATTCATCAACGCAGTTTGTGCAAGGCCTTGCACTTTGTACTCTGGCAGCCATCGCTTCTCCTGAAATGTCACGCGATCTGGCTGGTGAAGTTGAACGCTTGCTCAAGTCATCCAATGCCTACATCAGGAAAAAGGCAGCCGTGTGTGCCCTCCGCATTATCTACAAAGTGCCTGAGCTTATGGAGATGTTTATCCCCGCCACAAGATCACTACTATCAGAAAAAAATCATGGTACTTTTACAAGATCATTTAATATTTGGGATTGAAAGTTTTACAGACCTTTTAAATGTTTTCTTTGGAGTCAATTTAATTGTTTAAGAAAGCTTCACTGGTCATGAGGTTACTAGTGAATATTTGGGGTTGAAAGTTTTTACAGACCCCCCTCCCCCCTCTTTTAAATGTTTTTTTGGAGTCAATTTAATTGTTTAGGAAAGCTTCACTGGTCATGAGAGTACTAGTTAATGGTAATGGCTTCAGTGTGTAATATTCAAGAAGGTTGCTTTGGAGTATGCTGATCTCAACTTTTATGTATTGGAGTATAGGGTGGGTGGAGAAGGAAACTGAGAATGAGAGCATTGCTTAGAGGCAAGTTTAATCAGGAAGATGCATTAAGTAACCAATGGATGAGGTTGTTGTTTATAGCTCCCTGGAAGCAGGTAACATCCCTGCTTCCTCCAACCACTTGGGAGATTAAGAGAGAGTCTTTGATCTTACAGCCTCTGCTATAGAAAGTCCCAACAATTAAGTGGGTCCGCACTTTCTGTGAGGTTTGTCCTGAGGGATCTGGTTAGAGTGGAGGGAAGCTATTGCACGCTGTGGGAATTTTATAACACTGTCCCGCAGTGCTAGCAGTCCACACAACAGCTAGGAAGTGGAAGTTCAATTGCAACTTAAGGGGATACCACATTCATTTTTTCAACTTTATACTACGTTAGATTATCATATATGAAATTAAAGCTCATTAAAAGCCCTTTTATTCCTGCCAAAATCATAATAACCTACAGCGCCATTATTAAAATACCTGATATCATATAAATAGTTATAGAATTACTACAAATTAAGCATTCAAACTCAATTCATGAGGAAATGATGCACATATGATTTAGTTATCATTTGAAATCAGTTTTCTTTAGTTCCATTAAAATTTGTGTTAATGGTGGACTAAAACATATTTTTGGAGACAAGGTTAACTATAGGTTTTGTTCTTAGTTGGAAAAAGGGGGTGTTAGGTGAATAGTAATGGTGTTCTGAATGCCCTAGAATTTAGTTCAATCTATATTCAAATGATGCGCTATTTTTTTTAAGCAACTATTTAAAATCGCATGGTATAGTTTTGCATTTTGTTCACAAATAAACTTTAAAAATCTACGGATAATTTCTATGAATATATAAAACTTTTCATTATCATAATTTTCACTATGTTCTAGCCATGTCGCTAAAACAAAATATATACTATAAAAAGTGCATAAAATTTGCAATAAAATGATATAAAAAATCAATGGTATAGTTTTGTTTTGTTTTTTTTCACAAATTAACTTTAAATATCTAAAAAATTTCTACGAATGTATTCAACTTTGCATTATCACAATTTTCACCATGTTCTAGTCATGTTGCTAAAAAAATAATTATACTATAAACAAGTGCCAAAAATTTGCAATAAAATGATATACAAAACCAAAAAATGAAAATTTTGAACAAAAGAATTTGAAAAGTGACTAATGAAAATATGTGGCATCCCCTTAACCTCAAGTGGGATGGTCCCCATACAGGATTGCATCAGGTGGTGCTGGTTGTGTCATAACCACTGTACAACTCTTCATTCTTGCCCCCAGGGGGGCGAGAGTTTTTAAAAAAAGAGCCAAAATGGATGATATATATATAGTGAAGAAGTGATTGAGAATGTTCTGAGGGGGTACAGGCATGTAATGATAGATGAGAATGTAGAGAGCCTTGTTCTTGCGTACATTGCCCGAAAATGATTTGTTGCCTTCTGCTTAATAGGCTATTAAGGGACTGGTAGTTTTTAGTCACATTGATGCACTCCAACCACACCAGTGGTGAAACCTGGTAGATGTTGAAGTGTTGAATCTTTGTGCTTGATAGGCCATAGGAATGTAGGGGTAGTTTTGTAGTGTTGTTGTAGAGGTCAGCTTTGTGGGGTCAACACGCAATACTTCTTTTTCTGTCTGTCTCAGTGGGGGGGGGGGGGAGCACCACCCTGTGGAGTCATCTTTGTATTGTACATGTCTAAATGTGCTCGCACCCATGCATTAATTGAGCGCCTCTTTTGTATAATAATCCCATGAGCTGCTCTGTCTCGGTCAGGTTGGGAGATTGATTGACCCAACTCTCCCATTTGAGTGGCTCTAATGGTATGCATGCATCATCTTGCTGTGTGTGATTAGCAAACATGTGAGGGAAGTTGCTAAAGAGTGTATTAAGTATAACCAAATTTGTTTGTTGGATGGATAGTTTTTATTGGTGTTGATGCATGCTAACCACAGTTTGTGGAGAAGTAGTTGATGGTGAAGGGTAAAGTTTATGGTAAGATATTTTGTGTAGTATTGATGAATAGTTGTTTGTTGATGAGCAAGAAACTAGATTTCGGAGAGGCTATGTAACATAACTTTGCTCTTTGATATTTCTATGTTGAAAAGAGGGAATGTGTGATGTATGCAGTGTATGGCTCTGAAAGGGCCTTAGTGGAAAAAAAATGATGGAGGAGAATAGTTTGACTGTAAAATGGTTAATTATAAGAATGCAGGGCTCACTTGAGCTAACTCTCCTCTGTTTATCGCTTTGAATTGGTTGTTGAGGCAATTCTTAAAACCATTCTGAGGGTTTGATATCCCCGATAGGAAGACCATTCCTCTAGTTCCTGATTTAGTCATGCAGGTTTTGATATCCCCTATAGGAACACCATGCCACTAGTTCATGACTTTGGTCATGCAGTTTTAGTAGCATATGAGGAAGAATTTTTTTTATGCAAAAGGAGAATTGTGAATTATAGGCATGCTTAGAGACTTAAGGGGTTGTAGCCATGAACCTATGACATGATGAGACACTTAGGCTCTGGCTCTAGTTGTCTTGATTATTGGAGCTTTAGAGTGGAAAATGTCATGATAGAGAGGGACTGTGCAATAAGCTTAGAGTGGTGGCTGGGTAAAGGTTTCTTGATTCTGTGTTCTCCATCCTTAGGTCTATAAGCTCATTTCCCCATCAGGTGTGGTGATGATAATGGCTTCTCTTCTATGAAAAAGTAAAAAAAAATTAAATGATTTTAATTGAAAATTTGTTTTTGTGTGTGGAAACACCTTTTTGTATGTTGAAAACCTCTATAAATGGTAGTTTTCATTGGTTTAATAATGGGGCAACTGCGTTGTTAATGAAAACTAAAATTACTTTCACAAGATTTAATTGTCATAATCTTTTAATCCAATAAATGTATTAAAATCCACCTTTAAAACTGACTGCCAAGGCCTATAGCCGAGAAAATGTCATTGAAGCCTCTTTTTTTTCTTTAATTTTATAGGTATAAATGTGTGAAGTTGCATGGTGTAGGTCATTCTGGCCAGAACTCAACAAAACTGGATATATGTGAATTTATTTTTTTTTTTAATGATTTTTCCGTTGCAGCCCTAGCATGCATATATGCATGCCCGAAATACACCCATTCCAGCCATGGCATCATATGACAATGTATATGACACAAATATGCTCACAAACATTTTTCTAGGTATTTTTCATGTTATTAATGTTTTCTTTTCATCTTTTCAGTGCCAAATAAAGTAAATAATCTCGCCAAAATGTTGACAAATCATAGTTTTCAATCATTTAGCATTCCATTTTTTTAAAAGTTTGGAAATTCTCAATTCTCAGTCTTTTCCAGGTTCACTGTTTTATTTACATTTTTTTTCAGTTATCTTTATCAATATAAAATATGTCGGAACGTAGACAACTTACCAGCACCCCAATAAAAAAGATGCTGGATCAAACTATCAATTGTGATGAGCCTGAAGAAAATGATTTCAAAGATTATGACACTGATTATGACCCCCATGGACTTCACCAGATTTGAATCGGATGATGATGATCCAGCTGTCCCACTTCAGTTGACGGATGTGTTATGGCAACTAGCACTCAAAGAGGAGGGGGAGGAGGATGTTCACAATGAGACACTGATATGATCTTAGTTTGAAGAGTGACTGCAATCCTTTCCATTCACTGGTAGAAGTGGGGTGCAGAAGGATCTTCCAGCAACCATTACGCCATATGATGCCTTATCATTATTTATAGACTACGAACTGCTGGAGTTGCTATTGTAGAAACAAATGCCTATTTGGATCAATTTACAGCCCCGGGCTGAAATCACCTGCAGCCATGCACAACAAGTGGACAGCAACGAACAAAGATGAGATGAAAAAATTTCTTGGAATTATCTTATTGATGGGCCTCATAAGGCTGGGGTCAATTGAAGACTACTGGAGTCATAACGCAATTTAAAAAAACGTCTGTACTAGATTTTACAATGAGCAGGAATCTTTTCCAACTCCTCCCAAGGTGCCTCCACTTTGCAGACAATGAAAACACCAATGTCGATGATAGACTATACAAAATACAGCCCCTTTTAGACCAGTTGCTTAAAAAATTTCAGGAGGTTTTTATCCCAGCAGAAAATGTCATTTTTATGCGTCATACGATTTAGCATGCTCATTCTGTAGAAATAAGACCCACATAATTGGCACTTTAGGTGCCAATAGAAAAAAAAGTCTCAAAATGTTATGCACACAAAACTGAAGAAAGGTGAGATGCTAAGCAGCGAAGATCAGCATGGCATAGTGGTTTTGAAGTGGCATGACAGCTAAGATGTCATGATGCTCTCCACCAAGCATCCCCCGACCATAGTGGAAACAGTGTCAGCAACGAAGCAGAAGTGGACCCCACTGAACCCGGACCATCTATGAGGCGTAAGAAAAGAAGAGGTCAGAAAAAAAAACTTGCAGTCTTGGCATACAATAAAGGAAAAGTTGGGATTGACATCTCAGACCAGCTTAAATCCTATCAGACCTGCCTACGCAAAGGGCTTAAGTGGTACTGAAAATTGGCTATTGAATTTCTTTTCGGCATTTGCATCGCCAATGCAGTAATTATTTATAGAAAAGTCGCAGGAAAGACTATTAGGATAAAGAAATTTAGGGAGCAGGTGGCAATGACACTCATGGGGATTCCTACAACTCAACCCAGTGTGAGACACGTGGAGACAGTGCACTTCATTGAGCCAAAAGTAGATGACAATGGGAAGAAAGTGAGGAGGAAGTGTAGGAGGTGCTATGAGAAAAGGTTTGAAGAAGGTGGAAGAGCACTTGTAAGGAGTGCAGCCAAATCTGTATACACTGTATGCAAAAATTGCCCCGCAGAACCTTACTTATGCCTACCATCTTTCAGGTTGACTCACACGAGCCAAACTTAAAATTTGCCTTAACTAAGTGAAAAGTAGATGTACGAATAAAAGTTTCATACCTTAGTACAAAAAGGTAGATGCAAGGATAAAACTTTCATACTTTAGTAAAAAAAATAAAAATACCCCCAAAATATACAAAATTTACTTAAAAAAACAAAACAAAATATATAAAAAACAATAAAAAAAGGGGGTTCCATCATCCAAATAGTTCCACGTGCCAGAACCTGGATTCAATAACAAAAAAATTATTATTGAAACTGAATGTTGGATATTTTTACTAATTTCGTACTTAAAAGCCACTGGCATGCACCAAAATCTTCCTCAGCACCCACACTATTTGAATAACATAGCTATTTGCCTTTGCTGGCATTCCAAAGTGGTTGCTCAGGCTGATTTGCAAAGTTAGTAAAAATGAAGTGGCATGTATATGTGCCTCCTGCGGCTGTATCAGAAAAAGACATGGCATGCATATATGCATGCCATGGCAGTCAAAGTGTTAAAGAAATTTGCCTAAAAAAAAACTAATTTATTCCTAAAGACTGATTGTCTTTACATGCCCACTGTTTCTCTTCTAGCACAGTTGCGCTTTAGATCTTAGCGCTACATCCTTTTGAAGTGCAAATTTTCCTTGTACAAGTTGAATTCATGCATTATTCTTTTTCTCACTTGGTTTACAGGCAAGTTTGTTTGTTGTCTTTTAACTAGGTTTACAGGCAAGTTTGTTTGTTGTCTTTTAACTAGCCACCCTGTAGACGAAGAGAAAAAAAAAGTTGAGAGTGGTCAGTCATTTCCAAGTGGATATGACATGACCACCCCACCCTGATACAATCCTGGAGTGAAACCAGGATTGTAGAACTTTCACTTTCTGGCTGTTGCAATAACTGCTAGCACACAGGGGTGCAATAAAATTCCCACAGCATGCAATAGCCTCACTCCTCTAACCTGGTCCTCCAGGACAGCCCAACTTAATTGTGGTAATGACGGGGGGCCTCCAGCACTGACTGTAGGATCCAAACTTTCTCCCTTAATCTCCCCCAAGCGGTCGGAGGGAGCATAGATTCCATCTGCTTCCCAGGAGCTACAAACAAATACATTGTTAAATCCATTAATCTTGGAGAAAGTACTAATTATATGTTTCAGTGCAACCAATAGATTGTTTCAAATTTGTTAGTTTTTCACTGTAATCTCCCCATGTGTTAGAGCATGATCCTGAATCCCTCAAAGTCTATTGAATCAATTGTGATAATTACATTGTAGTTCAAGAATTATTCACTAATCTTGTTCAGGTAGAGAGATCCATTTGTGTTACTGTTGCAAAACAACTTAGTAATAAGACTGGTATTACCTCATATTCTGATGCACTGATACATTTTCTTTAAATGGCGCAATACAGTAAAAGTTAAATTCATTTAGGGGGAGTGGGGGATGCTCACTGTTGAACACCTAGGTTATGCACCTTTCCATCAGTAAAAATGCCTGATCACCAATTGCAACATTGTTCCCAAATTGCATAGGTTGCTGGAGAGGCCATTTGACAAATCTTATTTGGCGAGGAAAGTCATTCTTGAGTAGATGAAGGCAAAGATGCATTTTATAAGGATGCCATTTCAAATAAAGTCTAACTGCGATTAAATGATCATTTTTACATTTGAATTCCATTCTTTCTGCCAGATATTTTTTGATTTTTCAGGAAGTTGTCTTCTGTTCTTACTGACTTGTAAAGATCTGAATCACATTTGTTCAAATTTAGGCAAATACCCTTCATTTTTTACTTCTGAATGTTCCAAATTATGGATTAAGGTGGAGAATGCCTCATGCGGATAATGTAGCTCAAAGAAATCCTGTACCTGTTTAATGCTTTTAGTATTCAGTCAGGTTGTGACCACAAATATTTGTTAACTTTATCGTGAGAGAGCAAATTTAACTTTTCTATTCCATCATTGAAAGTGAAATGTAGTGAGTGAGATAAGTTGGGAATTGAGGTGGGTGCTTACAAAATAGATATATTAGCCAGAGAGCTATCTATCTATATAGTTACCAGTGAGGCATTCATGCGGTATTGCGTATTTGTCTTCTGCAGCTAACCTCTTTTCGTCAACCAAGCTTGGAACCACGGGCTCTGGCAGAGTTAGTGAATGTACAAGTAATTAGTAAATTAATTTCTATATTGTAAAACGCTGTATCATGTTTACACTGAAATATTAAAGTAAAAAACTTAAATTTTTTGTTAATTCACATGGCTTGTGTAAATACATCTTCACCATTATTAAAACAAACTCTAAGCTTTTACCATTTACAAAGATGTTTCCAGCAAACAAAATTGCATTTGCACAATGAAAAAAAAATCTCACTTTTTCAATTAATCATTTAAAATTTTTTTTCATGGTACACCTGATGATATAGGTATTATATTCAGGGAGTTGTATTTAGCGAGAGAGAGTGGGTGGGTGATATAGTTGCTTTGTTGGTATTGATTTATAGTAAATTTCTGCTTGAGGAATGTGTATTTGTTGACTTACCTTCATCTCTTACCTCAGGTGTTCTTATAACTGGTGTCACCTTCATGACGAAGATGTGTGAACAGTCGCCAGACACCCTCATCTACTTCAAGAAGGTTTGTCTTGCCACAATCCTACACTGTCATTGAGACAGTAGGCTGTACTCAGTTTAAAGCTGTGAAAGAAAGATACAGTACGTGAAATGTTGCACTGTCATTCGTAAAAGGACCCAGTATGTGTTAGTGGGTGCATGCTGTGAATTTGATTATCAATTCAGGGTTTTACTGAGTAAAAGAAGTATTCCCTAAATTAAGGTACCAACCACACTTACTTGCCAGAACATAGAATTGAGACTACCAGTTTTTGCAAAAGCTCCGTTACACTATTATTAAAAAAATTTCAGAGGTTTAGGTGTGCGTTAGAAAAAGTTAAGTCAAACAAACTTAAATTTCTACTTTTTCTATGTATGTCATTAAAACATCTTTTCCATTGTATGCAGGTATGTCGAGATGAAGTGAAAAGATCCTAGATCTCTGCTCTCCTGCTCGCGGGCCACAACAATTCCAACATCACCAAGCGGCTCAACATCAGCCAGATAACCATCCAGAGTCAGAGAGAGGCTCAAGACGGGGAAGACCTCAAAGTTCGACCTTGTTCAGGCAAGACCCCAATTTGTCAACTGTTTGGCTGTGAGAAAGGCCTTCGAAAGTGCTCTGAAGCTCAAAATGATTGTGTCTATGAAGAACGTCTTGGTGGCCACAGGGCCAGGACTGTCAAAGAGGAGGGTGGAAAGGCCTCTGCTTAACAAGTGTATGTAAGAACAACGGTGTGAGTGCTGTCGCTTTCTCAACGGCTTTGTCATGGCAATTGAATTCTCATTTTTTTTGTTGAACAAACCTTCATAGTCGATTACAGAGACATCTTGGCCACAAAAGTCCACTCCTGGGTGACATCACAAAGAAAGCAGACTACATCTTTCAGCACGATGGTGACCCAGCCTACATGGCCAAGACTGTGCAAAACTGGTTGGAGTTGAACATGAATTTCTTGTCAAAGGACTTTTGGCCACTACAGTCACGCTCAACCTCAATCCCCTCAACTACAACATGTGGGCATATGTTGAGGGCAAGTCCTGCAAGTTCCACCACAGCCAGCATTGATGAGCTAAAGTCCTCCATCAACCATGTGCCTGCCAGCCTGAGGAAAGTCTTGTCGGCAACATGTGTGTGGCCTTCAGGTCTCACCTGGAGCACATGGTTGGCACTGAAGGCAGCCGCATTGATTAATATTACAATTTAAACATATGTGTTAAAACAATAAAAATGTGTCTAACTGCATCAAAGCTATCATTGTGTCGTTTGTTGAGAGCGTTGTAACAAGTGTAACTGAACTTATGCAATACCTGGTATGGTAAACCCTCGATATAACAAACCTCAATATAACAAATTTCAGATATAACAAACCAAATTTCCTGGCCGAACTCCATTGGGTTTAAAGAACTGAAGTTTGTTAAATCTGATGGTTCGGTTGTCGCATCATGTTCAGTCGGGCAAGCGTTACACGCCGCGCCGCGGCACATCCACTCACAGCTCATATGTACATACACTATTAGTATACCAAATAAAGCCTCGCTTTACTAGTCCTGTATATATTCGCCCTCCCTTGTCTGAGTTTTGTTCCGACCAGCCTGAGTGAGTGTTGGTGTGTCACATGTCTCCTAAGTCCAAGGTTCGTATCAATACTATGTTCTGTAGTCCACTTAACTTTATTAGTAATATTAGTAATTACATATGTATTACATATCCATGCAATAGTCTTTATATACATATTTACGTATACAGATTAACAAATGAACCATCAGATATAACGAACTTGGTTTGTTATTTCCATCGCTTTTAACAACCATCAGGTTTAATGAACTTTTGGCTTTAATGAACCCCCGCCCCATATAGTTTGTTATATTGAGGATTTACTGTATATTTCAATTGAACATACATATATGTAGGTACATAAATTCACATGGCTGCATATGCTTTTGATGTGGTATTTGAAGGTAGTGTATGTGTCATAGATGAGGTCTAATATTTTAGGCATCTTATTTAGTGAGATGGAGTGAGTTTATATTGTGATGTTAGGACAGTTATTTGATGCAATGCCTATGTAAGGTGAATAGTGTTACTTTGGGGTGTTGTAGAGTGTCATTCTGTTGTTTTGGAGTCAGAGTTCTAATTGTGTGATATGTCTGTATATTTTCTTTCAAACATATATCACACACAATTCAACCACCACCCTAACATCACACTACAAATTCACTGCATCTCGCTAAATAAAACACATACAATATTATGTCTCATGATACAAACATGTCCTTCATACAACACAAAAAATGGAGCAAAACTAACAAAAAAGTTGATGCCTACATGCTTTAACAGGCACCACAAACAGAAACACTAACCTCTCCTTATGACACAATCATGCATCACCAGCCTGCCACCCCACCATTGCTAAAGCTAACACACAAACTCAAAACAGCACAAAACAAAGCCCTTAGAATAATTACCAGCTACACACAAACCAACACCTACACTGAAACCAAAATTCTTCCTGTAAATACCCACTTAAATGTGATAGGGGCACAGTTCTACATCAAGACATGCCCAATCACACCCATGCCACACTATCAACACCAACCCACTCCCTCTCAAGGATTAACAATAAAGCACTTTCAGTGCACACTAAGGTAATCTACACCTGGCTATGGCTTTGTCTACTGCAACAAGGAAACCAATCACATCCACACTCAAATAGTCAGCTGCCACTTATACAACCTCCCAAGCAACTCCATGCTACACTCACCTCTCCCAGACAACAAAGGAAGAATCTACCCTCATCAGAAATGCAATAGTCACTCTTAAGGCTTGAATCAGGCCCACCAACCACCCAAGCCTACAATACTACATTCATCTCATAAATCAAGTTAACAGCCTATACTGTAACCGTCCCTCACAAAACAATGAACACCTTGTATCAACATACACACACCTTGAATCACACAGACACAACCACAACATATCTACAGTCAGCGACTTGTTGGCCTGGCTGTCAGTGGCGGTGGCGCAGGCTGCCTGTAGTGGCCATTGTGGGGGAGGTACAACCAAGTAAGTATACAGAGGTTGAGCGTAGAAAAAGGGGAGAAGTCAAGCGTATGACTAATTTATACTTAGTAAGGAAGAATATGCTACAGAATTTGATGTGAAAGCAGTAAAGAAGTATGGGGCCACTCTCCATTTATATGATTGCTGTGTAAGGTTAAATTGGTCCAATGGAAAGGAAAATCCGAGATGAAAAGTCCTTGAATGACAGAGGAAGGTAAGTGTGTGAGAGAATGCTTGAGAGTAAAACAGGGAACTTTGAGATGGAACAAATATGGAACATATTTTAAGGAAGTCGTGGGTAGTCATGGTAGTAGGATAATGCCCTCGGAGGCATGCCATTCCAGGCCAGTGGTCCTCTTATGTTCCAGATTACTTACTTTTATAACTGATAGTGGTAGATGGTACTGGTATTCTTCCTGTCCCAAATAGAGGCCACATTACAGGTTTAGTTGCTTTTTATGACACTGGGGGGTATTATGGGTATTCTTTGTGCACCAGGGAGGTTGTGATATGGCATGTTAATGGCCTTCTGCCCACAGAGGAATTCTAATTGGAAGAGATAGTACTGCACATAGTACCCATTACTACGAAGGGCCCTTGAATGTGGATAAAATGGGTGATCTTGTGCTTAATAGGGTAAAAAAGGGTGGTAGGGGTGAGTAGTTGTTTTTAGTCGAGTTGAAGTCCACTAACCCTATTTTGTGGGAAACTGTTTGATGTTAGTCTTGGTATTGGGTAGTTCAAGGGTTGTATGTATGTCTGACAGAATTTGAAAGAGAAAGTTGAATGGTGGAATGACTGAAACTTGCACTTGAGAGGAAAAAAGGTTTGTAAATACTTAATAGTGTGGATGAATACATGCAAAGAGGTGAAAAGAAAAGTGAAATGAATGATTAATCAGAGTAAGAAAGCAGCTTTTAGAAGGCAGATGAATGAGGATCCGGTTAGGAACAGGAAGTCATTCTGTAAGGAAATGAGAAATGTGAGAAGGCAAGAGAAGAATAGATGTGCGAACATCAAGGATATGAATGGCAGGGGACTTGAGAGCAACAAGGTCAAAAGTAGATGGCCAGAATTCTTTACTGGATTGTATAATATAGGTATGGAAGAATGTGCAAATGTGAATATGATTGATTGGCTTTGTGAGTGTAAACTGGGTCCTCTATTGAAGTATGTAAGAGATTGCCGGGGAAGCTATATGGCATCTGCTAAGAATGTATCATGTGAGTGGTAAACTATTGGATGATGAGAAGAGTATGTTGGAAGGAGTGCCTTAGGGTGGAAAATATCCAAGAGTGACTGGTTTGACTTATGTTAATTGTGGATGGATAAAAAAAAGGCACTATACTAGATGGTATTGCACTCTGCCATAACCAGGGTCAAATCATACAAAATGTACCTTATCACTGGGCGCAAACCCAATGCCATTTCACCTATCATTCGCTCAAAAGAGCCATTCTTCTCACACCACACAGGTTGCCTAGTACAAGGCACAGCCTGATGCATATTCACAAGTGTGTATGGAAATTCCCATTCAGAAGATTGACTGATAATAATGCCAGGCAGAATACTGCAAGGGGTTAGGTTTGTGAATTTGTTTTTTTTTATCACTGGCAATAATCCACTTGGTCACACTCCCACTGCCAATTTTCCACCTGGGAATCTTTCACTCGTTAATATTCCTATTTCCATTCACAAACATTTTCGTACCTCTGACAAACCTTACCTTGTACAACAGCTACACCTTAAAATTCCTGTTATTCTCTTCACAACCCATAGATAAACTTTGATAGAACTAACACCCTCGCATTATCCTATCATACTCTCTTAAATAGGAGACTTACATTGTTCAATGTTACTTGTAACTCAAATTTAAATAGATTAAAAAGATGAAAAATTTATTCACTGTTAAAAAGGTCTTGTATTTTGTTGTAATAAATTTAAAAATTTTGATTGTTAAACAAAAGCTTATTTTGTCTCGGTTACATAATGCATAAGTTGTCAAATGATAAAAGGTTTTCATAAGCGCTAGTTAATGTGTCAGATTATATTGATGTTCGCTTTTCAGCTTGTGCCAACATGCTTTCAATTTTAGAAATAGAAGCTTAGGAATAGGTAGTAACCCCATTTTGTCAGGCTTTGTTATTCTTTGTGCTTTGTGATTATCAATACTAAGTTTCATATGTGAAATGTTTGACGTTGCTTGGTTTCTAGGACTAAATTTAATCCTATGGTATAGAGAAGGTATAACATCCATGCTATTTAATGGTATTGTAGATGTATAATTGCCAGATGAAAGAACTGGAAAGAAAATAGGCAGGAATTATTAAATTAAAGCAATGATTAATAATATTTGCTATAATAAGACCAAATTATTTAGATAGTTTTGGTGTGATGTTTGATGTTGCTTGGTTTCTAGGACTAAACTTAATCCTAAGGTATAGAGAAGGTATAACATCCATGATATTTGATGGTATTGTAGATGTATAATTGTCAGATGAAAGAACTGAAAAGAAAATATGCAGGCATTATTAAATTAAAGCAATGATTAATAATATTTGTTATAATAGACCAAATTATTTAGATAGTTTTGGTGTGATAACCCATAAATCTGTACATTTTTAATAGTTATGTACCACTGGGATAAAAAACAACAGCAAGGATGTTGTGACTCATCTTAAAAGTTTATTTTTATATGTTTAATGTAAATTAACTTCCACTACTGTCGAGGAATGTTGAAAAGTGTGAATAAAGGGAGTAGTTCTTTTCTAATAACTTTCTAGCTTTCTCATCATTTGCTTTTAATTTGCTTTACCCACTGTCTTGTGAATCTAGCATTGAATTTCCTTTAGCTTATTACCTAACACCAGGGAAGTAAAAATTTTTTAGTTAGGTTTCATTTATTCCCTGCAATTAAAGTACATCATATTTTAAGCTTTTCTGAAAGACACTTTCTAGTGTATCTGTAAACACTTGAAGAATTGGATTGTGTAAAATAACTTTATTACAACATTACTAATATAATTTTTTATACATCTTAGGATCCCGAAAATTCAGAGGTAAATCATTTTGTGATGTCTGTTACTGTAAAGAGTGTCTGTTTGTGAGAATTTAATTTATTGAATTTAGTTTTATGTGATTTTCTTTTTACAAAAATTTGGTTGCTCCATTTTTTGGGCACCATCTTTGCATGGCATTTTTTAGGGGGAGTATTGAGTCTTTGGCAGCTGCATGCTTTGATGCTTTCATCCTCCCTTACAACTGAATTGGTTTTCATAGTAAAATTGCGAGCTTCTAGAAGAATAATTCCAACTTTTAGATGCTAATTAAATTCATGCTTTGCTGGAGTACAAGGAAGGTTTCATCTTCAGTTTTACTAAGGATTAATATGTATGAGCATTTTCCGCATTGAGTTATTGTCAATTCATGAAATGTCTTCAAAATGGGCATACTTTTTTAACTATCCTCTCTCACATTTTAGTGACATTGCATCCTGCTAGAGTTAAATATAGCCTGATTTCCCCTCTTTTCTTTATCTGGCTTTTCGGCACATTAATTGCGCAATGAAATAATTTATTTTCTCACTCAAACTTAATGTAAATAGTTTGAATTGTTGGTTTTTATTTCAGATCGTCCCAAATCTTGTCCGAATTTTAAAAAGTTTAATTATGGCTGCATATTCGCCAGAGCATGATGTGCAAGGAGTGTCAGATCCTTTCCTTCAGGTAAGAATGGTTGGTCGAAGATGCTTTTGATGCTTTTCTTGTATGACAATATCAGTCACTGTCTTGGCAGGGCGGGGATTCTCTGTGGTAGGCCACTAGAGTACAACCATTCTAAAGTGAGCTGGCCAATTTTCCACACATGAAGTTGCAAAACTACTATCTGCTCTTTTTTTTAATCAATTAATATCCTAAATAATCTTTGATAAGGTAGCTTTATTTTGTGTACTGTATTCAATTTTATCTGCTACTCATTTGTTTAATTTTATGACAATTGATTGACTATTTAGTTGACTGTGGTTAAAATCTGTAGACAGGCAACCGCGTAATGGGCGCGGCGATTTGCCATCCTGGCTGCCAGGCTGACGGGACTCAGCACCCCATCCGAGCCCAGCTTAGCCTCTTCTCCTTTTAGACAGCCTGTATTTCTCCCTTATCTTCATCTCTTGTCAGCCTCTAATTTCATAGGGTAGATGCTGACCCTCTTCTCAGCCAACTGTCCTGGAACAGGGGGGAGGGGACAATGTTCCCTAACCCCTGAGCTCTGGTTTGGGATGGTGGGTTTTTAACAACCTGCTTCATTCCCACCCATACCTTCCTCACATCCCCTTTCCTTCTCACTTCGCACTCTATTAATTTTTTTACGCCGTGTCCAAGGTGGAGCCGCCATGCTGAGGGACTGCCAGGCCACCAGGCGGGAGGGGTGGTCCGAAATGGTGACACCTGGCTCTGCCAGGTCCTGTACGTACCCCTTGCAGAGTGGGCTACTGCGAGGGGTGATGAACGATTGCTTCCCATGGAACAAATAGGGTCACCATGCCCATGAATGAAAAAATTAATTCAAAATCTCTCCACATTTCCCCTTGTTCATCAACGGAGCCACCCTTGGGCAGCTTCATATTTCTCTAACCGGAGAGGGCGGCTTACTCCTCTCTTTCGCCTACGGGTGTAGGGGACTCCCCCTCACCCCCTTCCCTGGAGGTGCTTTCGGGCACCTCCCTTTTTCCAGTGGCAGTCCCCCCTTTTCTTTCCAAGGGGACTGCCAAGAAAGCCAGCAGGCAGCTCATAGCTGACCGCTTCCCAGTGAACCAGCTCGGTAAGACAAACCCCCTTAGGGGGGAGAGGTAAGCCAGGCCCCTTAGGAAGCTTCCCTCAAAAGACTTGCTGGCAAGAATATTGAACCTTGCCGGGGTCGAGGCCTGTGCCTTCCCATAAATGACTAGTGACAACGCCGCCAACGGGACCTGCGATGTCCTGGGAGGGGATGGCCAACTGGAGGCCCCTCCTGAGATAGACATGGTCCTTGAGTCAATCCAGCCTCAGATAGTAGGGCCTTCCATGGGAGGGAGTCTGGGCTAGGCGCCAAGCACCGAACCCGAATCCGCCTCTATGCAAGGTCCTCCTCAAACGGCCCGGGTTTCCAAGGCAGTACAAGGAGGGGAGGGATCTCCTCCAACCGGCTTCTGCCGGTGGAGGGGAGAAGCGGGTTCATTCCCGGGGCTCCTCTCCATCCACGGGGGAAGCCGGGACGGATGCGTCTGCTGCCACTTTGGTAAGCGACCAAGCCAAGATCGGCACATCCAGCCCCTCTGCCCCCCCCCCCCCGGATGTGGAGCCCCTGACTATGACGAAGCCCAAAAGTGCTCAGGGCGAACCTTGATAACATCGGGGTCCCTTATTCAGAGGTTACCTGGCGTTTTTGTGCCCGCTGGCTTCAAACGCTTCCTCGTTATTTGCTCCACTGATGGCAGCATGTTGGCCAAGGGCAACATGATCCATCAGAGGAAAGGATTAGCTAGCGTAATTGGTAGAGAGCCGAAGGTGACCCATTTCTCGGACGGGGGAGCCTTCTGGCGAATGCGGTGGATCCCTCCGAGGCGGCCAAGATAAGTGCTCTTCGGACACTTCATGGCACCCCGGTGAGTGTGACGCCGCACTCTACCATGAACTTTGTGATAAGAGTAGTTTATGCGAGGGAACTCGTTGACTACTCCATAGAGGACATCACCTTAGAGCTGGCCGACCATGGGGTGGTCAGGGTCGAACATGTGATGAGAAAACAGGGAGGGGCCTCGAGATGTACCCCTACACTCTTGGTCACATTTGACTGTGACAAGCTCCCTGAGTCGGTGCGTGCTGGTTGGTACTGCTACCGCGTGGTCATTCGTGCCACTGCTGCAAAGGTGCTACTACTGCCGCCGCTTCAGCCATATGAATCGCTCCTTTAGATGTGCAAAGTCGGGGTCATATTCGCATCCTTAGGGTCTCTTGTATCCACGCCATGGATATTCTTCATACCGTGACATTGGCGCTGAAAGGGCTACTGCCTTACCTTTTTATCAATCCTTTGTTCATTCGAAGCTCGACTATGGATGTGCAGTAGAGTGCATTATTCACCTCTAGTCACGAGCCCGCCGCCTTCCTCTGTCGCTAACAACTCTCTCTGCATCCGCAGCTGATCTCGACGGTGCCTATTCTGCCGAGAGACGCCAGTCATACCCTAAAGCCTTTGGGTTTAGAGCTAGGAAACTCCTTCGAGAGCTAGGTATAGCTCTCGGGTTGGTGGTGCCCCTGGTTCTGCCCCGGACGCCACCCTGGAGGGTACCTCCACTCTTGACTATTTGTCGCCATGCCTCTGCTCCCAAACTTTTACTGTGCCCAGAGTATTGCGGTCGGCGCCTTTTTGGAGCATACTTCCTGTCACGATTGGAACTGTGCCAGTGTATATGGATGGCTCCAAATCCCAAGAGGGGGTCGGTTTCTACGTTGTATCTCCTCTGTTTGAAGTCAGCGAGGCTCTGCCAGATGCCGAGTGTCTTCACGGCCGAGCTGGTTGCAATACACCACTTGGTACAGTAGATAACGCGATGTGCCCGGTTTGGTGACCAGATTATGATTTATAGCGACTCACAAAGGGCCTTGAGTGCTCTTCGAATCCCCTGGTTCGCAGTATCCATGATGTTACAGTTTTGGCAAGCCGAGCAGATGTCGAGATTATCTTCTGCTGAGTTCCTGGACATGTGAAAATTGCAGGGAATGAAGGTGCCAAAGAGTCCGCGAGCACTGGGTGACCGGACCAGCGTTTCGCTCTTCCTCACACCTATTAAATGGCAGGAATACGGCCTGCTTGGCCTAGAAGATGTGAGACGGTCGAGGGTAACTTAAAATTGCGTGTCATTGCGCCGTGACTGTTCCTATGGACCTACCCCTCAATGCCGTGACGGCTTCAGGTTGCTTTCTGTCGTCTCCGAATTGGACACATTCGCGGGATGCATTGCCATTTAATTGAGCGCTCGCCTGCGCCATATTGTGATGACTTTATTGTCCCTCAGACTGTTTGGCACATTGTTGAATGTTCCAGTCTGGTCATATCTGTGCACGTTACCTGTTCCGGGACGGATTCGTGCACACCAACTTGTGGAGTTTACGACTTTTTGGAGGAGGCTGGTCTCCTCCACTTTATTTGACCTTTTTTGTTTCTTTTGGTAGGTCACATGTTCCTGCACCGGAGAGGCGGGCTTACCCCCAATGCTTCATTCCTGCCCTTATGCTTTTTCTCTTTTTTTTCAGCCTTTGTCCACTTTTTATCATTGTTATATATTACTTAGATATTGCTATTTGCTTTTTAATATAGCCTAATACTAAGGCTATTGCGTACGGCGAATTATGCCCAAGTAGGCAGTTGCCAGAAGGGCTACGACAATGAGAAAAAAAAATTACCTATCTATTTGTTCATTTGAAGCTTGACTAAGGATGTGACTTTTATGGAGCCGAGCCTCTATTGCGAAGGTAAACTACATCCTCCACACCCTTCCCACCTGGTGATCGGTGCCTTTCCTAACACCCTCCTTTGAAAGCCTACTTTGTCAATACTGGTGAGATGCCACTTGCTATGTGCTGTGCGCACTGCATTAGGCACCTGTAATCGTGATGAGTCTGGTGCCTCTTCATTCACCAATGGTTCTGACTGCATCCAGAGCCTATCCTGACAGCACCTATGCTGCCGAGAAATGCCAGTCATACCCTAAGCCCTTTGGGTTTAGGACTAGGAAACTCCTTTGAGAAATCTTTGTAGCTCTCTGGACAGTGGCACATCTGGTTCTCCCCAGTACATCCCGGAGAGTACCACCTTTGACTGTGTCGCTACACCGCTTCTACTGCACCGGAAGTATATTAATACCTTCCCCTACATCATTAATTGGTTCTTAAGGCTGTGATATAACCTGAATTTTGATGTAAATCGAACATAATTGATAAAAAATGCCTTAGAATGACAAAAAATTATGGTAAACACTTTCAAACTAGCTCTAGGTAAGAATAACATAGTTCATTTATAAACATATCTAAAGTAAAATTCTTTCTAATAATGAATTTAGTTAAAAAAAAAGAACTCTTAATAATTTTTATTTGACTTACATTAACCTTTGTGTCTTCTGCTCGCGGTGGCCTGCAATGATGGTGTAATGTTAGTTGGAGGGTGAGGAGCCAGGAGGCAATTGGCAGAGTTTCTTTTGTGGCTCATAACCAGATGTTGATGGCTTAGGCTCTTCCTTTTCTTCTTCTTTTCTGTTTACCACCTTTACAAAGAAATTAAGAGTCCTTTAAATACTTCTTTTCCTTTTTTCTGCAAGAATGTTGCAGTATGGAAGGAATAAATCATCAGTTCCATTCATAATTTTGGCAAATCGTTTGCTGTTTGGATCTTGAGATTCAAAAATTGCCAATCATTTTGATAGGTAGTAAAAGCCTTTTTACATCTCTGCAATAGTAAATTTTCTTGGTTTTGGCTGGGGTAGATCATCTTCCTCACGCTGTTGCTCCTCTAACTTTATCAAATCCTCATTACTCAAGGTTTGCATGTCAGCCTCGATCAGACTGTCAAAATCATCCTCCTTCAGCTCCATCTTCAATTCAGCGCTAATAGCAACCAGGTTTTTTGAAAGATTCTTGATCTTTGTATCAAACCCCTTAAAATCATGAACAAATTAAGGACACAGACAATTCCATACACCATTCATCACTGTTGGGGTTACTTCAGACCATGCAGCCTTTATGTTTAGAATTGCATGATAAATGTTATAATCCTTCCAGAATTGCTGTATGACTATTCCTTCCTCCTCTGACATTGCATCTACTGATTGACATAGTGTCTTTTGTAGGTAATAGCATTTAAAAATCGCTATAACTCCTTGATCCATAGGTTGGATGAGAGAAGTGGTATTGGGAGGGAGATGCACGACTTTGATATTAGGATCAATATCACCAAGGTTGGTTGGATGCCCTGGTGCATTATCCAATAGTAGGAGAATTTTAAAAGGAATATTTTTGGTATGGTAATATTCCTTCACAGCTGGGATGAAGTGGTTTATAAACCACTCCTTGAAAATAATGTCACCCATGCTTTGGCATTACTCATCCAGACCACTGGAAGTGATGCCTTAGGGATATTTTTCAATGGCCTGGGGTTTGCTGCACAGTAAACTAACTGTGGCTTAAGCTTGAAATTGACGCTGCAATTACCGCCAAGCAATCTTTGGCAACCTTATAGCCTGGCATGGATTTCTCCTCCTTAGAAATGAATGAACGATCGGGAATCCTTTTCCAAAACAATCCTGTTTCATCTATATTAATTATTTGTTCTGGGTTCCTGGACATGTGGGGGATTATGGGGAATGAGTATGCCAAAGAGTCTCTGAGGACTAGGTGACCAGACTAGCATTTGGCCTCTTCCTCACACTCACTACATGGCAGGACTCATAGTAGCCCTCCTGGTACTGGCAAAGAAGATGGGAGATGGCTGAGAGGAAGTTAAAATTGCATGCAATTGTGCCACAATGGCTTCAGCTCGTTTTCTGTCATCTTCGGATGGGCACACTTGTGGGATAAGTGCCCACCTGCACTTTATTGCAAAGACTTCATTGTTCTTCAAACTCTTTGGCACATTCTTGTTGAATTTCCCAATCTGGGTCATCTTCCAGTACCAGAATGAGTAGGTCACTACCGCTTTTCCCTTTTACTCAGAATGGATTTGTGCACACCAACTTGTAGACTATGACTTTTTGGAGGAGGCTGGCCTCCTCCATTATATTTGGCTCTCTTTGGTGTTGGTTGAATGTTCCACCTTCAGGAGGAGGCGTGCCTTCCCTCAACATTGGAACGTTCTTTCCTCTTCCCTTTATTCTGTTCATTTTGCTTCTTTTTTAATTTTTCAAAAAATTTAATGTAGCCTAGTTCTAGGCTGAAATTTGCTTTGTGTTGACTTATGCCCATGATGGCAGTTGCCAAAGGATGTTTACCCCTCCCCCCCCCCTCCCTGACTGTTCTGCATATCCTTGTTTAGTGTCCCACTCTTGGGGATCTTTGCACAGACTACCCGTTGATGCACTGGGATGAGCAGGGTCTCTACCATGTGTCCCCTTTACTCAGGACGTTGTGGATTTTGTCTTTTTTTTGATAGTTACAAAACACTGTAGCGGGCCGAAGGCAACACTAACCCCGCGTTCCACCTTATCCTAGAATTTATGAACCTTAACCCCAAGGAAGAATTGATAAGATTTGATATATTATCACTTGTACGCTGTGGGGAGTGGTAGTAGGCCAATAAAAGGGGGCACGCTTATCAGCCAATGGAGGTGGGCAGTGCAGGTGGCAAGCAAGGTAAGAAAGCCCTCCATCTCAGGGCTAGGCGTAGCACTCGCCTAGAGAACCCCTCTCGCATTCCGTCCAAGCTTCCACTCTGTAGAAGAGATGATATTCCCCGTTTACAATCTATTTACTATAGAGGGAAGGGAAACCAATAAGTGGGCACTCGACCCAAGGAAATTCCATTAACTTTCTTACCTCTGAGTGAACATCCAAGTGTGCACGACCACTTCTAATTTATAACTTTTATAATTCCTACTAAATATTCATTCTTATATTTATAAAAGATTTAAACAAAATATATCTCTGAAAAGAGAATACAATCAGTTAACATTATTTGTATTAATAATATGAAAAATCAGAAGACAAATAACAAAATTGTCTACCCACACACTCACACAGGGGTAGGGAAAGAGATATGTAAAGGGGGATGGGGGAATGGCCCTACACACACACACACACACACACACACACACACACACACACACACACACACACACACACACACACACACACACACACACACACACACACACCGCTCCCCCACAACACCACCTTGACTATCCTAATCTTGTAAAAGCACAAAACTCGCATTCCATCACTTCACTGTGGGACCTGTGAACCTCCTTTTGGAACGTGTTGTTAATACCCCACATGCTTAACTGAAGAGAGGTAGAGAGGTAAAAAAGTGAAAGTTTTCTTAAATGTATATTTTTATTAGGTCCACATTTCCTCATCCATGTAAGTAGATATATCTTGGGTACATTGTCTTATTTTAGGGAGATTTAGAGAATGCTAATACCATATTTCAGGTGAAATTGCTAAAGCTGCTTCGTTTGTTGGGCCACGGTGATATGGAAGCGTCGGAGACGATGAATGACATTTTAGCACAAGTTGCCACAAATACAGAGTCCTCTAAGAATGTTGGAAATGCCATATTGTATGAAACTGTCCTTGCCATTATGGATATCAAGAGTGAGAGTGGATTAAGGGTAAGTCTGAGCTGGCTCCTGACACTTTCTCACCTGTTTTATTATTAATTCACATTGAATGTTCAGTGCTTTGTTTAAAGGGGCTTCCAAACCCTTGGCCATGCATCTTAAGCCACCACTGCAAAATAATTTATGAATTGGTCCCTCTCTATCTGATGGTTTTACCTTATCTAGTATGGGCCAACAATGCTTATGCAGAAAGGTAGCTATGCACTTGAGGCTTATTCAGAAGGCAAATTTTTTTCCCCCTGATTCACCATAAGCAGTTGCTTATTAATTCACTACCTAGTTATAGGATGAAGTTGGGCTACTTTCTAAATAAAGAAAATGGGTAGTGTTAAACTGATTTTTTTTTCAGGTTTTGGCCATAAATATATTGGGTCGATTTTTGCTTAATGCGGACAAAAATATTCGCTATGTCGCTCTCAATACCCTTCTTAAAGTAGTTAATGCTGATAATTCTGCAGTTCAACGACATAGGACCACAATCTTGGAGTGTCTGAAGGTTGGTGGCACATTGTTTTTTTAACATTGAACTGAAGGGTTTGATTTAATTTTTGATATTTAGTTTGTATTTTGTTCCAAGAATTGTATTTTTTTAACATCTACCAGCCCACTTAAATTACACTAAAACTACTGCTCCCACTTACCCGTATCTTTGCAGCACAACACACACGCTCTCTGTTCCAACAAATACAGCCAATGTATATCTATATCCACATACTTCTACTGTGGAATAGGTTCCTCTGCCCTGGGGCAATGAAGGTTCATCATGAACGCTGTTTGGTGTCGAACCATAATACTTCCTGACTCTTCTCCCCAAAGAGGCCGGGTCCCTGGTGCCCTCAGGCTCACCAGTTTGTCATTCTAACCTTTATGTCTATTTTATTATCTGGTTGGGGATTCGCCTGGATAAAGGCAGGTTGGCAAATTACTAATACTATCCCCTTTATGCCCTATTGACCATAAGGACACCCATCATTTTGTCCATGGAAGAGGCCTGTCATAGTGATGGAAGTGCTATGTACAATTATTTTTAGTATATTTAATTATACTCAACTGTTAGGCCTCAAAATATGGTTGGTGCACATTATGGTATAAAGGGCTGAGTGTGTAGATACTTAAATAACTCCGTTACTTCATTTTCTCTAAGAGTGCGATAATTCTTTACCTTATTTAGTCTTTTGCTTTGCTTCTTTAATCAGGGAGGATATCTATTGCCATGTGCAGTGTTTCGAGGATTTACTTAAACAACTATAACCAAAATATACTTTTAATTACAACAAAACAAATGAAATATTAAAAACAAACTTTACATCTACAATGAATCTAATAAAAGGGTCTAAGTGAAAATTACTTCTATAAAAATGAATATTAAGTGATGGTTGACCTTCAAGCTCACTTTACCTTTAAAAACAAGCGACTCTGGTGAGGAACGACCTTGATGGGGGATCTTATGGAGGCAGGGGAAGGGGTTTGAGGTGCAACGCCGGTGTGTGAGGGCTCCGACACCCAGCTGATCCTCTGGCCGGAAGACACTGGGGAGAAAACAGTTGCCTTCGATGAGAGCTGCGGATGGCGCTTAGCACTGTATTTTAATCTGACGATTTAAGCAACGGGACTGTGGAGGTATGCTTCTTCCAATCTTCGGGTTACTTGAGGTGCTTCTCACTGATGAGTGATGACCAAAAAGTGAATCCTTTGACGAAAGGAGGGGAGTGGGTGGAGTTCACTTTGGGTTATTCCTCAATGGTGAGGAATATATCTGGTTTTAGTTGAAAACTTGAGATAAGGTGTTTCTCTGATGAGAGTGATTCTCATTAAAAGGGTCTACTCTTCGGTGTGACGACCAGGAACTGCCTCAGGATGAACTTCTTCTCTGCTTGATTCTGTTTTTGCCGAGCCCTGTTGCTGGACTTTGTCATTTTGATATCTAACTCGATCTCCAGGTTATTCTCCAGCTGTCCATATATATACTTCCACTAGCCACTGGGGGTAGGGAAAGGGGGGGGGGGATGAGGGTCTATGTTTAAGCCTCTCTCCTATAGCGACACTTTTAAGAGTGTAGTCACTTAGCCCTAAAGGCATCTTCTTGCTTTCGTGCAGCTCCTACAATTTCGTCTATTAGGCGAAACTAGATCTCAAATCTTAGGGGAAACAGTGAGCCTGTTTATACATTTTCATTCCACCTGCTCTCCTCACCTTCGTTTGTTAATGCAAACTGGCAAAGAAATCTGTTGATTCTGACTGGGTCAAAAGAGGCTACGTTCCCTTCCCACCTCTCCCACATGGAGCTACACATTAACCTCTTATAAGACAGTTTCACAATTGGAGTCCCACATCTTGACAGGTGGATTATTTATCTGATTTGTAATTTTTATGATTGATCCCCCTTCGACCGCCCATTAGGTATGCAACAGATTGCATCCAAGTGGGTTGGTCGTGTCATAGCCACTTGGAAATGACTGGACCACAGTACAACTACTTTTTCTTGCTTTACAGGGGAAGGGGGGGGGGGCTGTAGAGCAAGAAAAAGTAGTTGTACTGTGGTCCAGTCATTTCCAAGTGGCTATGGCACAACCAACCCACTTGGATGCAATCTGTTGCATGGATTGATACCGGGGTTGAAGGGTGATATAAAATTCCCACAGCATGCAGCAACCTCTCTCCACTCTAACCTGCTCCCCTCAAGACAGCCTTGTGGTAACATTGACGAGGCCCACACCACAGGCCGTAGGATGAAAGGCTTTCTCCTTTATTCTCGCAAAAATTCGGAGGAGAGAGCAGAGGTCAGTCTCCCGGAGAACAAATTGACAACAAGAAGCCCACTCGCCTCTTCCTCAAAAGTCGCCACAATGCGAGTAACTTTGGACTTAAATTGAATTTGTTGTTACTGATCCTGAAGCTGTCTGCTCGAGTAGCCTCGAGACCCTTAGAAGGCTATGACCCATACTGGGTTTTTTCCCACAGACCCCTCGAGGATTCCCATCCAGACTCTTCTGGTAACTCAGGAGGGGTGGGGTATGTCCAAACCTAGGCCTGGCTAGGCGGACTGTGGCCTCTTGAGGGAGTCTGGGGGTTTTAGGGCGCTGTGAAAGTGATTGGATAGTTGTTCTAATGTAATGTGAATTATGTATTGTTTGAATGTTTCTTTGTGGGCATTCTGCCATGTAGTGTACCTGGGTTTCTGGAGGCTGCAGGGGTGACCCTTGACCTTGAGGACTCAGGTTTCAGTGTAGTTGTTGTAGAACTTGTGATTATTACTAGGGATTTTTTGCCTGATCTGAAGAATGTTGGAGAATCTTGGTGAGAGGTCAGAGACCCAAGCAGGGCTTGCATAGTCCATTACTGAGCATATAAATTATGGTTTCTTTGTTTTCTTGGAATGTTTTGTGTGCGAGTGATTTGTCTGAAGTGTATGTGGAGTGAACTGATTAGGATGAGGCGCTCTATGACTTTGGGGTGGGTACAGAGTGATAGGATGGTGAGAGGAAGACAGTGTAGGGTCTTTGTCGGGTTTAGGAATTGTGATGCTTCTAGATGTTTGGTATTTCATTGAGTAATTTTAGTTTGCTATGTTGGTGCATACTTGCTTGTATTCCATATGGTTTGTGGTGTAAGTTAGTGATATGTTTGTTTGTTTTTTGTTAGAAAATTAGATATTTATAGAAGTATAATACAACAGATTAAATAGTACTTACAAAGGGATTGAGTTGGAGAGTAACGGATTAATTGCTGATCTTAATAATGGAGTTGAGGTGGTTATTTGAGGGCATGCTTGTTATCATTGCTTCTTCAGCTGGTATGTGATTAATACATGATTGTGGTTGTGAGAGTATAAAGTTTGTATTAGGTCACAATTCATTGCCAGGGGTCATTAGGCGACAGCGTGACAGGTTCTTGAGGTGGTCTATAGTGAAGTGTAGGTTTGGGAGCATAACCTGGGTAGCAATTGCGTGCCAATCGTCCCCATGATTATAGATACGAGGGGCGGTCAATAAGTTTTGCGAATCGGTAGGGCAAAACAGAGGAAGGGGGGATGGCTGTTTGTGGGGGGTGTTAGGTCAAGTTATGACAAGTCAGGACCTGCAGCCGCACGCTCCTGCCTCGTCTATTTAAGAAGCAGTAGCTGATCGCAGATCGTCAGTCACAAATTTTTAACAATGGAGAAGGTTGAGCACCGCGCAGTGATCAAATTTTTGACCAAGGAAGGCAAGAATGCAAAGAGATCCATGAACGCATGGTTGCAGTGTACACCGACACCGCCCCTTCCTATGCAACCATTGCTCGCTGGAATAGGGAGTTCCGCCATGGTCGTGAGTCCCTTGAAGATGACCCCCGTCCAGGACGCCCGTCAGACGTGACCAACGAGGACAATGTGGCCCGTGTGGAGAGGATGATCCTCGAAAATCGAGCGAGAACTTGGAATATCACATTGAAGTGTTATCAACATCATCCACGACAATTTGGCCATGACCAAGGTCTCTGCCCGTTGGGTCCCTAGAAACCTGACGAAACCTCGCGCCCCATGATCGACTTCAACGTCATCAAAGTTCGGAGGAGCTGCTGCTCCTGTACAACCAAGACCCGGCGGGATTCGACTCTCCGACCCCCATCAAGCTCCGGACCCAACCCTCAGTCGGGAAGATCATGGCCACCATCTTCGGGGATTCTGAGGGGAGTGTTGATGGTGGACTATGCGCCTCGTGGAAGGACCATCACAGGCCAATATTACACCGAGGAACTGGCTGGGTTGAAGAAGTGCATCTGTCAGAAGCGGCGCGGCAAGTTGACACGCGGTGTCCTGCTCCTCTACGACAATGCCTCTGTCCACAAGGCCAGAGTTGCACTTGCTGCTCTGCGCCAGTGCGGATTCGAGGAGCTCAACCATCTCCCCTACAGTCCAGATCTGGCCCCTAGCGACTACTTTTTATTCCGCTAGCTCAAGGCTGCACTGCGTGGACGCCGGTTTGGGAACGATGAAGATGTGCAGCTCGCCGTCCAGGAGTGGATTAAATAGCAGTCGGGAATTCGAAGCCTCAGGGACAAGTGGCGCAAGTGCATTGAAGTCGAGGGTAGTTATATTGAAAAATAATAAAACACTTTTCCTCATATCTCGTTTCCTTATATCCGAATCGCAAAACTTATTGACCGCCCCTCGTAATAAAGGGACAACTGGTCACTCATTCCCATGAATTCCTTGGCACATATGTGTAAGGGTTATCTATGCCCACATGGTAGAGCACATGTCGATTCATGTGGGGTAGCTACCCGTGCATAGCCTATGTATATTACTTAGGACATTAGGGACCTGGTAGGCTGCATAATCTTTCTGGACCCGACCTCATTACCAGATAAGGACTGGGTCCCTTGTGTGTGTTGGATAAATGTTTTTTTACCTCCCCCCCCCACCAACTATTATATTGCACCATCCCTCTTTAGCTCATAGATGAGATCCCCCACAGCCAGATAAAATCAACGTAAAGATCAGGTGCCAGTTCTTGTTGTTTTTTTGGGGGGAGGGGGGTGTTTATACCAACCAGCAATCAGGTAGGAAGCTTCATTACCCCAGGGGTAGGGGCGACCCCTTCCGCGTCAGGTATATGTTGATACAATTTCCCATCCACAGGATTCCTTGAGATAGAGGAAAAGATATTGTGTGTTGTGTTGCGAAGACTGCCCGGTAAGTTCTACCTACCCTCGCTGGGGGGTAAGCACAGCACATCTAGCAATTGGTGGCCAGCCCGCTGTATAAACTAGGCGGACTAAAAGAGTTCCCGAGTTTTATAACTTATTCAATGACTAATGCGTTCATGTTTGTCTCATAAAGAACAACTGATTTCATGGGCCCTGTAGCATATATAAATTCATGGTTTTATTGATTTCATGATGCCAGCAGGATATGAATTCAGGGATTTATTCATTTCATGGTGCCAGCAGGATATGAAATGGATTTATTGATTTCATGATGCCAGCAGGATATGAATTCATGGTTTTATTCATTTCATGATGCCAGCAGGATATGAATTCATGGATTTATTGATTTCATGATGCTAGCAGGATATGAATTCAGGGATTTATTGATTTTATGATGCCAGCAGGATATGAAATGGATTTATTGATATCATGATGCCAGCAGGATATGAAATGGATTTATTGATTTCATGATGCCAGAGGGATATAAAATGGATTTATTGATTTCATGAGGCCATCAGGATATGAATTCATGGATTTATTGATTTCATGATGCCAGCAGGATATGAATTGATGGTTTTATTGATTTCATGATGCCAGCAGGATATGAATTCATGGATTTATTTATTTCATGATGCTAGCAGGATATGAATTCAGGGATTTATTGATTTTATGATGCCAGCAGGATATGAAATGGATTTATTGATATCATGATGCCAGCAGGATATGAAATGGATTTATTGATTTCATGATGCCAGAAGGATATGAAATGGATATATTGATTTCATGATGCCAGCAGGATATGAATTCATGGATTTATTGATTTCATGAGGTCATCAGTATATGAATTCATGAATTTATTGATTTCATGATGCCAGCAGGATATGAAATGGATTTATTGATATCATGATGCCAGCAGGATATGAATTCAGGGATTTATTGATTTCATGATGCCAGCAGGATATGAAATGGATTTATTGATTTCATGATGCCAGCAGGATATTAATTCATGGATTTATTGATTTCATGAGGTCAGCAGGATATGAATTCATGTGTTTTGAATCTCCGCTACTTGTATGTCTTGTCCAGTGTTTAAAGTAGTCTCCAGGTCTTAGCCTATAAGGCTAATGTGCTGGAAATCCCCTTTTCATGTACAATTTTCATTCTTATTATCTTTTATTATACTCATCTACTTCCATCTTTGCAAATTATCAAAATCTCCTAAACCTTGCATCATTTAACCTCTCCTTCATTCCTTTTTGCTTAGGATGCTGACATTTCGATTCGGCGTCGTGCCATGGAGCTCTGTTTTGCTCTCGTCAATGGGAATAACATTCGCTCCATGATGAAGGAACTCATTGTGTTTATGGAAAAAGCAGAACCTGACTTTAAAGCCATTTGTTCCTCCAAGTGTGTCACTGCAGCTGAGAAGTACTCACCAACTGTGAGATGGCATATTGACACCTTGCTTAAAGTAGTGAATGCGGTAGGTTGAAGTTCTTTGTTATTGCTCGATTGGCATATGGTCTGGTGTTGTGAATTGTTCTTGCATTTCAGTTTGAGTAGCTTGTACAAGGCAGTTTGTGTGCATGTGTTGATGTTGAAAATAAGATAGATTGTTTGTTTTCTTTTAACTAATTTCTATGATTTAATCCATTAGAATAAAATTAGGGTTGCGAGCCTTATAGAGTTGTTTTGGACATTTTCCTGAAGTTTTAAGTTCGTCTTCCTGTTCTAACCTGTACAGTTAAGGTTTATTTGACCATAATACCATTTTCCCATACTTTTGATGAATGGCCTTTTAAAAACTGGTCCCTTCCATCAATAATGAAGTTTAGGGACACACTACAATTCTTCCTACTCTTTTTCCTATCCAAGGGTAAAAGACAATTTGATTCTTTCAAATAAATTCAAATTTGTTCATCCACATCAGGCTGGAAACCACGTTCCAGACGACGTAGTAGCAAGCACGATTCAACTGATCAGTGAGGCGCACACAGAGCAATCGTATGTAGTCCGGGAGCTTTGGAAGAACCTTTCTTCTGCCAACTTGGATGTTCAACCACTCTTGCAGGTGGCTACTTGGTGCATCGGCGAATTTTGGGACTTGTTGCTCAGTGGTAGGTGTGCTTGTTGGAAAGAGCTTGAGTGCAATTCCCTAATGGGGCATAAGCTTTCTTTGTGGGTTTTTTACTGTATGGTTACACCACACCAATCTTCTCTTAATATTAAATGTTCAGAAGTTTCATACAGCAATCTGTCAATTAAGGGGAAGGTTTAGGAGAGTTGCACACCACCCCTGTAATCTACTATCTACAGTTGATTCAGGATATGTACGCACACAATTTTACTACCTTTAACTTCACCAGTCATCATGAAACTTTTAAAAAGCTTTCTTACTGAGATTCCCCCCCCCCCCTATTAGTTCTTGCTTTATTTTTTAAGGGAAAGAGTGAAGATCAGTTGTAAAACTACTGAGAGAAGATCAGTAGTAGCACCCCTACCAAAACATAGGCAAGGCTGTGTTTCTAAAATCTAGCCACCCTGTAGGACAAGTGAAAAAGTTTGCGTTCAGTCATTTCCAAGTGGATATGACAAGACCAACCCACTTGGATGCAATCTGCATCAGGTTAAGCTACAATCCAGCTCCCACTCCCTAGCTGTTGCATAGATCACCAGCACAGACGGGTGGGGGGGGGGGTACAACAGCCTCACTCCACTAACTAACCTGGTCCCCTTATGACAGCTTCACAGAAAGCGTGGCCCCACTTAATTGTGGCTACATTGGGCGGGTTGCTACAGCATAGGTTCTAGGATCCAAGCTTTTTTCCTTAATCTCCCAAGCAGTCTGATAGAGCGGAGATGCCATCAGCTCGAGGGGAGAAATGCAACAACAATATTAATAATGTGCTGGGAATGAATACATTTGTAGCCTCTGTGATTTTGTGTTGTATGGCTGATATGAGGGTAGACTGAAAGGCAAAGAGGGAAATAAGGTGACGAGCCCTGCAACATAAAAGTAGCAGAGGCAACCTTGCTGCAGATGACATCTTGAGGATTGAGTATTTCCGCACTGAGACAACTAACAAAAAAAAAAAAACGGGTTGGGAGGTGTTTGCCAGATTCATGGATCTGGAAAAAGCTTTATAATTGTGTAGGTAGAGAAGTGTTATGGCAGGTGGTAAGAATGTATTGAGTGAAGGTTAAATGGATGGTATGATGTTTAAAGTAAGGTTTGCGTTAGGGTGAATGATATGTCGAGTCACTTGATTCATATACATAGGATAATAAGACAAGGATGTGATGTTACTGGGTTCTTATGGATTGGGTATTGAGCGAAGTACCTATGGGAATGAGGGAAACGGGTATAAAATGAACCATGAATAGTTAGGGTTCGGTTTGATCTGTTGGTATATGCTGAGGAACTGGTGGTGTTAGTATCTGAGATTAAGTTGGATTTGGAAATGTTAATCAAAACTTATGACAAGGTGGCGAAAAGAGTTTGGGGGAGGGCTAAAAGTGGATGTAGAAAATAAGTTCTGGTGGTGAAAATGGGCTGGGGTGTAATATACGAGTCTGTGGTATCACGCTTGAACAAGTGAGAAATTTTAAGTATATTGAATGCATTGCAAATGATAGTTGTCCTGATGATAAAAATTGCCACCACAAGGATTTAAATGGTAAGAAAATCTGTGAGGGGAGCGATTTGAACAGTGTTGAATGTGCCAGGAAACCGTTAGGCACGGGGTATGCTGGTGCCACTGTTGGGTGTAGAGAAGGAAGGAGAAAGATCTTGAGTGAGAGCAGTGCAAATAGACAACTTGAAAGGGATGCTGGTATACGAAGAGTGGATAGTGAGGAATGACTTGGTAATGTGTAGGGTATAAAGAAGAGTAGTCGGTGTCAGTCTTAGAAGGGTTTGAAGACTATGATAGAAGTGCGCGCATGCTAGAGCACTTAACTGAGGGATTCGTCGTGGACAAAATGTGTGATCTTGCCCTTAATAGTTTATAAAAGGGTTCTGAAAGGGGGGGGGAGGTGTAATTGTTGTGGCAATAGTGCCCATCATCCCCACTTGGGGTAAGTGGTAAAAGTTAAAAGTATAACCTATGTACGTAGGATATAGTCCAGCCAACACTAGATTATGGCAGGGTTTGTTTGTTTTTTTATGGCAGGTGAAGGCGTTCCAGAAGTGAGTGAAAAGGATGTACTCGAGGTGTATCAGCGCATCCTGTGGTCTTCCCAGTGTTCCATGGTCACGAAAGAGTATGCGCTCACGTCTCTCATGAAACTCTCTTCCCGAATGCAGTCCGAAGCTGGGTAGGAACAATATTTATGATGACCTTTGTCTGTATGTCTTGTGTCCTTCTCATTTAAAATGCCCATTGTCTGTGCCTCTTGTGTCCCTTTCATAAGATTACAGATTCAGTTAGATTTGATCGTTCCAGTCATGACTTTTGAGTACACTCAGAGAAATCTTGCGTTTTGTCATATTTAGAGGTTGGCTTACCTTGTCAGTAGGCGAAAGATCGCTGCTGTACTGGGAAAACGTTGTCTCTTCCATTTGTTTTCCATCCCTCAAGCTCTTGCGAGTCCTATTTTATTCCTCCGCATTTATTTTCAGCTCTATTCAGGAAATCGTCAGTGCTTTTCGTTCTCACATTCACATTGAACTTCAACAGCGAGGCATCGAGTACACTCAACTCTTCTGCAAACATAGGTGAGGTGATAGTTATCTGCTTGGCTCTGTAAAATTGTTCAGGGTCAAATTTTGGGAACTATCTGCTTGTATATATAGCCTTGGTTGTGAAGTTTACCGAGGCTTCCATTTCTCACTCCAACATATTTGGCTTGGACGGGTTTGTTATAGTACTCAATATTCATGTACCATTTTTTGTTCTCCTCACTATTCTTTTTCATTCAGAATGAACTTGCATCCATTTAATTTTAGACAATCAGCTCATTTTCTCAGTAAATGGCTCTATTGAGCAGAAGGTTCAAGGCTTTCGCTCGCATCTGGTACCAGGAGGAACTTTTTCACCTGGACGAAGTTTGGTTGCTAGACCTGGTGCCTGGGTGGACTGCTTGCCATCCCGGGATCACCTGGTGCCTGGGTATGATTATGCTAGGGGATCACTCAACCTACTCATTAGTGGACTCGCCTCTTTATTACAAAGCCGCCTACCTTCTTCCAAACTGGTTCTTCTATACACACAGGTGGTTCTGGCTGCTCGGTCAACTTTCATCCTCTTGCCACACTTAGTCGAGTGGCATTGTATACTGTGAGGTCCCTACCTGCTGCGAGGGCTGAAAGCCTGCTGGATGAGGGCAGTATTAGGCACAGGGTATGCTGGGCCAACCAACTCTGCTCACTGCTTTCCAGTACCCATGTTGGTACCATCCTTTATGGTCAAAGCTCGAGGACGAATTTGCCTGAATGGCGGCCCAGGTTGTCAAAGGCTTGGGATAAATATGGAGACTTTTCTTTTAACCTGCCAAGGCATTGGGAAGTCATAGTATCTACTTTCAATGCACTTTTCCGTTACTATGGCAACGAATGTAAGAGATAACGGGTGACCGCAGTCGCATGGGTGGAGCCCCCTCCGACCGCAGCCACGCCCTCGTAGAGGTGTCTGGGTGGATGAGGGAAATTGAAACAATCCTTCAACTGGTGGAGGAGCTCCCATCATCTCACCACATAAATGCTCCATGGGGTTTTCCCTTTGCTATCTCTGGAAATGCCTCCGGGCAGCTCCACCTCAAAAAAGACAGCATCCCCCCCCTCCTCCCTATGCTTTTTCAAAGGCCCCTCCAAATTTGTTTTAGTGGAGAAGAGGTTTATTCTCCTAAGTCTATGGGTGAAGCTGCTTCGCTAGAGTCAACACCCTTAGAGGGGCAAGAGATAGCAGGGCCAGCCGGGCGGTGCCTACCACTGTCTTGCAGGCATATGTTTTGAGCTTGCAATGGGCTGGAATGCAAAGCCCCTCCCCCAGAATTTTCCTGATCTAGGTCAGTTTGCCGGCCCAAGCGACAAGAGGAGTGAAGGGACCATTATTGGGATCCATAACTTTGGGAGGGTGACCCATGGCCACATGGTCCCGGAGATGACCCTACCCCAGATGGTAGGATCTTCCATGACAGCGAAATCGGGCTCAGTGCCAAACATAGCCGTCACTGTACAATTTTTACTCAGGCGGATACGGACCCCGAGGACTCACTAGGAGAAGAGGGACCACCTTCCCCCACTGCTGCCCATTTAACATCCAAGCCTTTCTCCATCTAGGATAAGGATCTTGCTGAGGCCGGTCGGTCCGTCTTGGGGAATCTTGTTCACTTTCCGCCTATCCTTTTCTTTTTAGAACAGAGTCAAAGCGAACTAGGGATTCTTCTCCTCCGCGTCGGCTCTGGGGAAGGACGGGTCCACTGCCGCTTCTGCAAGCCACCAGACCCAGTTCAGCACGTCCGGCCCTGAGGTGCCTTCTAGTGAGGAGACCCAGACAAAGATCAAAGTCGCGAGTGCGCCGAGTGGAGCCTCTCATTAAGAAAATACCTTCAGTTTTTGAGCCTGTTGACTTCTAACACTTTTTGGTTATTCGCTCCACAGATGGCAGCATGTTGGCCAAGGCAACATTATCCATCAGAGGAGAGTATTAGCTAGCTTGACTGGCAGAGAGCCGAAGGTGACCCGTTACTCGAACAGGAGACTTTTGGCGAATGTGTCTAACCATGGGACGGTCAAGGTCGAACGTGTGAGGAGAGAACGGAGGGGCTTCGAGATGCACCCCTACCCTCTTCGTCACGTTCGACCGTGACAAGGTCTCTCTTGAGTCGGTGCATGCCGGTTCGTATCGCTAATGCGTTTAAGAATTCGTGGACTACCGCGGCGGTGCTACTACACCTCCGCTTAAACCATTTGTAAGTTGCTCCAAGGATTACACGCCAATCCCTATCGTGTATGGCTAAGTGTATCAATTGCAGAGAGTCGCACCTTGCTACTTCGAAGCACTGGTGTGTATTTCCTGGAGAAGAAAATCTTGGCTGGCTCAAGCGACTATAGACGACAAGACGGTAGAGCCCTCGATTAGTATCTATGATACCTTAAGGGGGAGTGGAATGGCCACAGGGTGATGGAGTCTAAGGACTTGGTCCTGGCGTGCTTAGCTCCTCCAGGCCTACGAGCACGGTTTTTTCCGCGCCCATTCGGAACCCTTCTGCAGGGTCTGCTCCCCCCCACCTCCCTCCGGGCGCTCTCCTGATAGAGCTAGTGACAGAAAGGGTACACCCTCAGACCAGGGCTCTCGCCCCCCAATCCCACAGCGTAACCGTTAGGCGGAAAAAGTCTGCGCACCTCCGCACAGTCGTTAGACTCACAAGAGGCAACTCCTTGAAACTGGTCTAGAGGCCGTCTTCAAGAGTTTGTAAAGTTGCCATCTCTCTTCCCCAAAAAGAAGACACCCCTAAAGGAGCTTCAGCTCCTACCCCCCCCTCCCTCACCAAAAGCTGGACTGTCTGGCACGGAGACGGGGGATCCTCCAAAGGACGGATCCCCGCCCCGTGTGCCTTCAGTAAGTTCCACTCTACGTCGGATGCTCTGCTCCGAATGGAAAATGCCGTTTGCAAGGCCTTCCTTCGTAGAAAATGCTACGCCACGGCGTTTTTCGATCTGGAGAAAAACGGTATCATGGAAACTCTCCACTCTTTGGGGGCGAGGAGACGCCTCCCAATCTTTATTTTTGAGTTTTTGCGAGATCTTTAATCCTGCCTAAGGTTGGGGATAAGCTCTCTCTGGCCTAATGCAGCAGGAAACTATCCTTAGTGTCACTGTTTTCTCTGAGCATCAACGCTATCACCTCAGTGCTACCGGTAGATGTTCTCGCTACGCTCTACGTGGACGAGCTTTCGATCTCTTTTGGGACGCCCCATATGCCAACTCTGGACCGTCAAATCCAACAGGCATTGAAGTGCATATCTCTATGCCGAAGCGCACAGGTTTCGGTTTTCCTTGGCCAAGACTAAGGTGATGTACTTCTGAAACCATCCACGGCTCCGACCCGAACTCGTTCCTAAACGGGATTCTCCTGGAAGTGGTGGATTCATACCGTTTCCCCGGTCTTGTTTTCGACCGACGCCTCACCTGGGAGGTTCATATTCGCAGCCCTTGCGTCCCTTGTACCCTCGACATGGACATTCTTCGTTTCTTGACGTTCAGCACCTTGGGTGCTGATACGGCTACTGCCTTGATTTTCCTTTGATCCTTTGTTCGAAGCATCTGCAGCCGAGCGTGTATTGCGGAAGGTGGACTCGATCCACCACACCGCTCCCTGGTGCACGGTGCCTTCCTCACTTTTCCCATTGAGAGCCTACTTGTCGATGCTGGAGAAATGCCACTCGCTCCGCGCCGTGTACAGTGTATTATGTGCCTGTACACGCGAGCCCGGCAACTCCTCCAGTCGCCAACAGCTCTCACTTTATCCGCAGCTGATCTCGATGGTGTCTATGCCGCCGACAGACGACACTCATAAAGGGCTTATGGCTACGAAGCTCTTCTTAGAGCTCTGTGCTGCTCTCAGGTCGGTTGTGCCACCCTGTTTGGTACTACTTTTGACTATTTGTGGCCCCCGTAAGGGGCGCGGCGATTTGCCATCCTGGCCGCCGTGCTGACGGGATCCAGCGCTCCGTCCGGCCCCAGCTTAGCCTCTCTTCCTTCCTTCAGATAGCCCGATTTCTCCCCTACCTCGTCGCTTTTCATACAACCTCTCCCACAACTTTCTCTGGTCAGCCTCTAATTTCACAGGGTAGATGCTGACCTTCTTCTCAAGCCAACCACCCCGGATCGGGGCTGGGGGCCCCGTAAGGGGCGCGGCAATTTGCCATCCTGGCCGCCGTGCTGACGGGATCCAGCGCTCCGTCCGGCCCCAGCTTAGCCTCTCTTCCTTCCTTCAAAACACTTGTTTCCTCTCTTTTCACACAACCTCTCCCACAACTTTCTCTGGTCAGCCTCTAATTTCACAGGGTAGATGCTGACCTTCCTTTCAGCCAACCGTCCCGCATCGGGGCTGAGGGGTGGGGGACAATGTTCCCTAACCCCTGAGCTCCGGTCTGGGGTGGCTGGTTTTTAACAACCTGCTTCATCCCCACCCATACCTTCCTCACATCCCTTTTCCTCTCCTCTTCACAATCTATATATTTTACGCCGTGTTCAAGGTGGAGCCGCCATGCCGATGGACTGCCAGGCCACCAGGCGGGAGGGGTGGTCCCAAATGGCGGCGCCTGGCTCTGCCGGGCTTGTAAGCACCTCTCGCAGTGCGGGCTACTGCGAGAGGTGTGCGCTATTGCATCCCGTGTTAAAAAAAAGGGTCACCATGCCCAATGATGAAGACGAAAAAAAAAAAACTCAACCCCCAACTTTCCCTGAAACATCAACGGAGCCGCCCTCGGGCAGCTCCAGCAAAAAAATGCAGGTCCCCCCCTTCCTGTGCTTGCACAGGGGACCCTCCATATTTCTCTAACCGGAGAGGAGGCTTACTCCTCTCCTTCGCCTACGGGTGCAGGGGACTCCCCCTCACCCCCTTCTCTGGAGGTGCTTTCGGGCACCTCCCTTTTCCCAGCGGCAGTCCCCTCTTTTCTTTCCAAGGGGACTGCCAAGAAAGCCAGCAGGCAGCCCTTAGCCAGCCGCTCCCCATCGAAGCGGCTCGGTAGAGCAAACCTCCTTAGGGGGGAGAGGGAAGCCAGGCCCCTTCGGTCGCTTCCCTCAAAAGACCTGCTGGCAAGAATTTTAAAACTTGCCGGGGGCAAGGCCTGTGCCTCCCCACACAAGACTGGCGACACTGCCAAGGGGACCTGCGATGTCCTGGGAGGGGATGGCCAACTGGAGGCCCCTCCTGTGATAGACATGGTCTTTGAGGAGACCCAGCCTCAGACGGTAGGGCCTTCCATGGGTGGGAATTCGGGCTCGGCGCCAAGCACCGAACCCGAATCCGCCCCTATGCAAGGTCCTCCTCAAATGGCTGAGGGCTCCGAGGCAGTAAAAGGAGGGGAGGGATCTCCTCCGACAGGTGCCCCTACGACAACTAAGACCTTCTCCATTTCGGAGAGGGACCTGGCAGAGGCCGGTCCATCTGGCCTGGGTGCTTCTGCCGGCGGAGGTGAGAAGCAGGTTCATTCCCCGCCCTCCTCTCCAAAAAAGAAAAAGACGAAAAAGACTCGGGGCTCCTCTCCATCCGCGGGGGCTGCGGGGACGGATGGGTCTGCTGCCACTCTGGCAAGCGACCAAGCCAAGATCGGCAAATCCGGCCCCTCTACCCCCTCGTGTGCGGAGCCCCTGACCAAGACTAACACCAAGAGTGCACAGGGCGGAGCCTCGATGACATCGGGGCCCCTCATTCAGAGGTTACCTGGCGTTTTCGAGCCCGCTGGCTTCAAACGCTTCCTCGTTATTCGCTCCACTGATGGCACCATGTTGTCCAAGGGCAACATGATCCATCAGAGGAGAGGATTAGCTAGTGCAATTGATAGAGAGCCGAAGGTGACCCGTTTCTCGGACGGCAGCCTTCTGGCGAATGTGGCGAATCCCGCCGAGGCGGCCAAGATAAGTGCTCTTCGGACACTTCATGGCACCCCGGTGAGTGTGACGCCGCACTCTACCATGAACTTTGTGAAAGGAGTAGTTTATGCGAGGGAACTCGTTGACTACTCCATTGAGGACATCACCCTAGAGCTGGCCGACCATGGGGCGGTCAAGGTCGAACGTGTGATGAGAAAACAGGGAGGAGCTTCGAGACCCAGCCCTACACTCTTCGTCACGTTCGACTGTGACAAGCTCCCTGAGTCGGTGCGTGCCGGTTGGTACCGCTACCGCGTGAAGGCATTCGTGCCACTGCCGCGGCGGTGCTATTACTGTCACGGCTTCTGCCATACGAATCGCTCATGTAGACGTGCAAAGTCGGGCTCACCCGAAGTCTGTGTAAATTGCTCCAAGGTCGCACACGATAAGTCCAAATCGTGTGTGGCCAAGTGTGTCAATTGCGGAGAGCCGCACCCTGCTTCTTCGAAGCAATGTGGTGCATATCTCCTGGAGAAAGAAATCCTGGCCGTTCAGGCCCAGGATAGACTCTCATTCCGCGAGGCTAAGGACTTGGTCCTGGCGCCACAGCTCTGCCTGGGACGTCATATGCCTCAGTAGTTAGAAAGGCACCCTCTGCTCCTGGCCCATCCAGGCCAACGAGCACGGTTGTTTCCGCGCCCATTCGGAGCCCTTCTGCGGGCTCTACCCAACCCGGGCGCTCCCCTGGTAAAGCTGGCGGCAAAAAGGGTTCATACCCAGCCCCGGCTAAAACCAGGGCTCCCCCCTCTTCCCCCAGCGTGACCGTTTCCCGCAAGGCGAAACGGCCACGCGCCCTCACCGAGTCGTTAGACTCACAGGAGGCAACACCCCTGAAGATGGTCGCTAGGCCATCTTCGGGGGTTCCTAAAGCTGTCACCCGAAAGGAGGACAGCAACAAAGGAGCTTCGGCTCCTTCGCCCACGCCCCGAGGTGGAGCGAGTGGCTCGGAGACGGTGGTTCCTCGAAAAGAGGGCCCCCCGCCTCCGAAGCCGCAGCGCCCGCCTAAGGTTTCGAGGCGGAGGGAGGAAAGGACTCGCATGGCGAGCCCAACCTCCCCCAATAAGTCCTCGAATGCGACAGCGCCTCCAGCGCTTTGTCCGGCCAACAGCGCCCGGGGTTCTGCCCCCGGGAAGCGTACGGCCATTCTCGTGAGGGTCTTCAGTTCGAGGAGGGCCCCCGCGTCTCCTCCGAGCTAGGCCTGGAGGGCATATTCCTTCAATGGAATTGCCGTGAAATCTGGGCCAACTGGGAGGAGCTGTGGAGGCTCGTCTCGCCCCGTTAGCTTTTTTCTGCAGGAGACCATGCTAGGCGCGTGCCCCCTGCCCGCCCTCCCGGGGTATAAGGGTCTTGCGACCCCACGACCACGGGATGGCCGGGCCGGGGGATGCGCGGTTTACACCCGGCATGATGTCTCTGTTCTTCCTTTCTCTTTAGATACCTCCTTTCAGGCAGTGGCTGTGCAGCTGCACCTGGATAGGAGGTATACTATCATTTCTGCGTACATTCCACCGTCAGCTGACTTCGACGCGGGGGGCTTCCGCCGCGTCGTGGCACGGTTGCCGAGGCCCTATCTCTTACTTGGAGATCTGAACGGCAGGCATCCTCTCTGGGGAGATTACTCCATAAATCCCAGGGGACAAGTCCTTGCCGATCTGATCGAAGAGCTTGAGATGGGTGTCCTAAACGTGGATGAGTTTACGCATCACTGTCCGAGAACCGCTTCATTTTCTTGCCTTGACCTATCTTTGTGCTCTTCGGATGCACAGCCTGATTTTGATTGCGGGGTGGTCGATGACCTCCAAGGTAGTGATCACTTTCCCATTCAAATATCATTTTCAGGGCAACTGCCGCCTGAGAGACCACCTCGGTGGTGCTTGGTGCGGGCGCGGTGGCCTGCATTTAAGGAAATGACTCAATTCTCTATCTCAGTCGAGGAGTTTAGGTCGGTAGATAAGGCCGTTGATTTCTTCTCCGGCAACCTCATCGCCGTGGGCCTGACTACTATTCCTAGGACGTCTGGCCGTTTTGCACGCCGACCACTCCCATGGTGGTCGGCCGAGTGTGAGACGGCCCTCAAACAGAAGCGTTATGCCTACATGCGCTATAAGCGCCGCCCGAACGATTTCACTGTCGCTGAATTTCGTCGGGCTAGGGCTAGGTTCCGGTATATTTCGAAGGACGCCCGCCGCTCTTCTTGGCGGGCATACGTGTCTTCACTTAACGGGAAGACCCCTTTAGCTGAGGTGTGGAAGCGAGTCAAAAGGATTCGGGGCAAGTTCTCGCAGGACCCCCCTCCCGTTCTCCAGGAGAATGGGACCGCAATCTCGGACCTTGCGTCCGTGGCGGAATCCTTAGCGACCGCTTTCTCTGCATTCTCTAGCCGTGATGCTGCTCCGCCAGCATTCAATGCACGTCGTGATGTCGCGGAAGGCCGCCGGCTGGACTTTACTTCCAGAGGCGGAGAACCCTTCAACGACAAGTTTACTGTAAGCGAGTTGCGTTCCGCTCTCGCTTCGTGCGCGGACACCGCCCATGGTCCGGACGATGTCCCGTACGCCATGCTTCGACACCTAGGTGAGCGAGGCATGGCCTTTCTGTTAGATTTGTTCAACAGGATCTGGGTGGAAGGTCTTCTCCCAGACTCCTGGCGAATCGCTACTGTGCTTGCCTTTCGCAAACCGGGGAGACATCACTCTACCTCTTGCGTGTGCAAGTTGATGGAGAAATTGGTAAATGTTAGATTAGCCTTTTTCCTGGACAGCGGAGGCCATCTGTCTTCCGCACAGTGCGGCTTCCGCAAGTTCCACTCCACGTCGGATGCTCTGCTCCGACTGGAAAATGCCGTCTGCAAGGCTTTCCTTCGTAGACAGCACTACGCCACGGTGTTTTTCGATCTGGAGAAGGCCTATGATACCACATGGCGATACGGTATCATGGAGACTCTCCACACAATGGGGGCGAGGGGACGCCTCCCAGTTTTATATCTGAATTTTTGCGAGATCGTCGATTCCGCGTACGGGTGGGGGGAGCCCTCTCCGGCCCAAAGGAGCAGGAAGAGGGTGTCCCACAGGGAAGTGTCCTCAGTGTCACACTCTTTGCCCTGAGCATCAACGGCATCACCTCGGTGCTGCCGGAAGATGTTCTCGCTACGCTCTACGTGGACGACCTTTCGATCTCTTTTGGCGCGGCCCAGATGCCAACTCTGGAGCGTCGACTCCAACAGGCATTGAACCGCGTCTCTCGCTATGCCGAAGCGCACAGGTTCCGGTTTTCTTTGGCCAAGACTAAGGTGGTGCACTTCTGCCGCCATCCACGGCTTCACCCCGACCCAGATTTGTTTCTTAAAGGGGTGCGCCTGGATGTGGTTGAGTCGCACCGTTTCCTTGGTCTTGTATTCGACCGACGCCTCACCTGGGAGGCTCATATTCGCAGCCTTAGGGTCTCTTGTACCCGCGCCATGGACATTCTCCTTTCCGTGACGTTCTGCGCTTGGGGCTCTGATAGGGCTACTGCCTTACTTTTTTATCGATCCTTTGTTCGTTCGAAGCTCGACTACGGATGCGAGTTTTATGCATCCGCAGCCGAGCGTTTATTGCGGAAGGTGGATTTGATCCACCACACCGGCCTTCGCCTTGCGCCCGGTGCCTTCCGCACTTCCCCCATTGAGAGCCTATTGGTCGATGCTGGGGAGATTCCACTCGCTCTGCGCCGCGTGGAGTGTATCACTCGCCTGTACGCGCGAGCCCGGCGCCTCCCTCAGTCGCCAACAGCTCTCACTGCATCCGCAGCTGATCTCGATGGTGCCTATGCCGTCGAGAGACGCCAGTCATACCCTAAGCCTTTTGGATTTAGGGCCAGGAAACTCCTTCGAGAGGTAGATATCGCTCTCGGGCCGGTGGCGCCCCTGGTTTTGCCCAGGATGCCACCCTGGAGGGTACCACATTTGTCTATTTGTCGCCACGCCTCTGCTCCCAAAGCTTGTACTGCGCCGGGAGTATTGCGTTCGACCTTTTTGGAGCACACATCGTGTCACGCTGGAACCGTGCCAGTGTATACGGATGGCTCCAAGTCCCAAGAGGGGGTCGGCTTCCACGCCGTATCCCCTCTGTTTGAAGTCAGCGGGGCTCTACCAGGCGCTGCGTCTGTCTTCACGGCTGAGCTGGTGGCAATACACCACTCGGTACGGGAGATTACGCGACGTGCCCGGTCCTGAGACCGGATTGTGATCTATAGCGACTCACAAAGCGCCCTGAGTCCTCTCGGGGCATTGGAATCTCCGCATCCCCTGGTTCGCGATATCTGTGACGCCACGGTTTTGGCGAGCCGGGTGGATGTCGAGATTATCTTCTGCTGTGTTCCTGGACATGTAGGAATTGCGGGGAATGAGGGCGCCAAAGAGTCCGCGAGGACTCTGCGACCGGACCAGCGTTTCGCTCTCCCTCACACCGACTACATGGCAGGAATACGGGCAGCTCTTCGGACTGCTTGGCAAAGAAGATGGGAGACGGTCGAAGGGAACTTAAAGTTGCGTGCCATTGCGCCGCGACTGTTCCCATGGACCTATCCCCCAATGCCGCGGCGGCTTCAGGTTGCTTTCTGTCGTCTTCGAATCGGACACACTCGTGTGACGCATCCCTACTTGATGGAGCGCTCCCATGCGCCCTATTGCAACGACTGCGTCGTCCCCCAGACTGTTCGGCATATTCTTGTCGAATGTCCCAGTCTGGGTGATCTTCGCGCACGATACCTGTCTCGGTACCGGGATGGACGGGGTCGCTACCGCCTGTCCCTTGTACTCGGGACGAGTGCGTGCACCATGACTGGTGGACTTATTGACTTTTTGGGGGAGGCCGGCCTTCTCCCCTTTATTTAAGGTTCCTTTTTTTTATTATTGTTTTGTTTGTAGGTTGCACTCTCCTGCACCGGGGTGATGGGGACCTCCCCCCGCTGCCGGAGATTGCTTCGATTGTTAAGTTTTTCCAATTTATATCATTGTTAAGTTTTCATATTTTTACTTTAAAGTAGCCTAGTTCTGGGCTGTCGCGTTTTTCGGCGACTTATGCCCAAGTGGGTAGTTGCCAGATGGGCTCCATAAAATTTAAAAAAAAAAAAATTGACTATTTGTGGCCAAAACCTCTGCTCCCAAAGTTTCCAAGACACCGGGATTACTGCGTTGGTCTTTTCTGGAACAAACTTCGTGTCACGCTAGATCCGTGTCTGTGTATACGGGTCTGTTTCCACGTTGTAGCCCTCCTGAAACAACTTATTTGAGATTTTATGTATGTAGTGATAATCGGGTCTAGCGTGAACAAACGAGGGCTAAGGTTCAAATTTGGAAACGCGTTGATGGAGATGCATTTTGTACCCCCTAATTAAGGTTCAAGAGGTGGGTAGTCTAATCCCTCCTTCCACTATTTAAGGCAATGTATGTCCAGCCTACTGTTCATTCCTTGAAAAGGTTTTTAAGAATAAAGACGAAAGCGCTTGGAATCGCTTTTCACTTTTCCTTTGTGGGTGTATCTGCATAACTTTGACTCGCGTGCACTTTGTGAGTTTTTTTCATATATATATATATATATATATATATATATATATATATATATATATATATATATATATATATATATATATATATATATATATATTATTATATAATTATGACGCAGAATCTCCAAGAGAGTATGATCGCTGGCTGGTGTCAAAACTATACTAGGCGATAACTCCCCCCTCCCCCCACCAGCCATTTTCGTTTGGACTTGCCAGCGATTGTCATTCAGATTTTTATATACATTTCATTAACCGGTCGGGGATCTTGTCCAGGAAGCAAAGGGCCTGGGCAACTAACTGACTTACTAGTTGCTATCAAAACACAACACTACCATATTTGTTGTACACACTTCAAACTCCCTACTCGCAATAAGTGGTTCTGCACTAGTGAATTCATTTGTTTTTACTAAATTTGTGACAAATACCTGAAGAATTTCGTAGAAATAGGATATTGATGCAAATGGCTAATATTTTGATTTAATATTCATTTTTATGGCCATCTTCAACTTACTCTTCATAAAATAGCATGTGAAGCAACCTAATGTATTTAAATAGCTTTCAGCCATTCTCTCTTTTTTTTTTTGCCATGAGGAGAAAGTTGTGAAATGTGTCACTGCGTAACTTTAGGGTGAGAAAATTACTTAGATCTTGTTCGCTTCGACAGCAACATGCGAGGGCCACTGTTGGAGCGCATGCCGCCCTTTGAAGGATCGCGACTTCGGTCCTCGCAAAGTCTGGTGAACATGAATGCCATTCCAAACGGCCTTGATCAAAGCCCCGAAGAGAATTCCGGCGGCGCCAATGTCACATCTGACAATCCCGGTGAATCGGTAAGGAACGAAGCCCTTTTTGGAATGTGTGCGGGGGACCAAAGAGTTTGGAAAATCATGCTTGAAATTTAAACTTAACCCACATAACTCCTCTTGGGGTGGGGAGTCTATCAAAGGTTGGTAGATGGATTTTTAATATTTCCTATCTTATCTCTCGAGATTTGTACCTTCTCTTTCGTCCCCCAACGGGCGAACTTTTCGTTTCGAAACGTGCGCACCATTGTCCTTCTGGCAGTCTATGCCGTTACATGGGTTATGTAGCTTTCTCACATTGCTACTTCAGGTTTCTTGTTCCAGAAATGTGCTGGCGGAAATATCTACGTTGGTTTTCGCTTTAATCTTTTAAAAGTCGCACTCGCGCAATGCCCTATTCCAAAGCTCCCCACAGAACATTCACTCATCCCAATCGATCTGGCTTACCCCGAGCCAGAGTTTCTCCACTCCGTCTACGGTCTGAACACTACACCCCCTCCCTACACTAATGTTACTTACCCCCGTGGGAGAGAGTATCAGCGTATCCGTCCATTAGCTCTTCAGTTCGCCACAATGCTGAAGTTTTGTGTCTGCGCTCATGAGGATCGAACCTGTGCCTCGACTCCATAAATTATAACGAGAGAAGATAATTCCGATTTAGACCTTTAGCTCTGTGCCTTCCTCGCTTTTTCATTTCCCCCAACTTCACCGCTTCCGTTACATCTCTCTTTGAACCTTTCTGGCGGAGATGCCCTCGTTAGTTTTATGTATTAATTCCAATAAGCGTATGATTGTGTGTCCATAGGGAACCATATGGTAGGTGATGAGAATGTATGGAGTGAACTGTTGGATGGTGGGAAGTAACGGGGGCGTTGGGTGCGGAAGATTGGCTTCTGAGAGGAGAAGGTGAGGGAAAGGGGTTGTGAGATTGGTAAGGTGGTGATGTATGCTGTTGTTTGGTAGCGATGACTTTGTGTTGGTGGCTGAGAGTGAGAGGGATTTGGAAATGTTGAATGTAGTTTGTGTGTGTGATAGAGAAGAGAGGACTAAAAGAAAATAGAAGTGTGGTGATGGTGTTTGTGTTTGTGGTGAGGATAAAGGGGGGGGCACTTCACCCTCACTCCAAACACCACCGCCAGCACACACTTTTCTTTTAGACGCCTCTTATCTCACACACAGTCAAAAGCTAAAGGATCATCTCCCTGGAGTAGGCCCGAAGTACAGCAGGGGTTTGGAAAGGGGGGGGGGGTAACCTTCCGAAAGTGACATACAAAGGAGCGAGAGGTGTTGCGTAGCGTTTTATTTTTAACAATTGAGTGCGGGGGGGGGGGGGTTATGGTGGAACAAAGACGATCCATCTGGGCGACGTCGAGGGTGGAAAGTTGCCTTTACTGCGGCTGGCATACGCGGTAGGTCCCCGTGGTTCGGACCCCACATTAATCAGTAGGTCCTAAAGTGAGGGGAGATCGTTGGTATACTCTGAACTCTTTCAACCCCACTACTAACTCACCCCGTCCCCCCCTCCTCCCTTTATGTTTTATTAAGCCCAATGGGACCCATCATTTTGCCCACGCCAAATTAGCTCTTCATAGCGATCGGGTGTTATGTGCTGTAGCATCTCGTCCACTTGTGGTTCTTTCCTGTACATAAGTCCCCTAGTACACCCTCTCACCCCCCCTCCCCCCATCGACATGTCACGGTGGTAAAAAAAAAAACCCTACCAAATTAATTATGTTATTGCATAACCATTTTACACCCTCTTCCTACCCTTCGCACATCAGTACACTCACTCTTACATCCACCTTACCCTATCTTTCCTCACATTCTACCCTTCTCACAGCCAACATCCCTCTCAAATTATCCGTTTGCGTTTCTCTCTCGATCTTTCCTTCTCCTTTTTGCCTTATGGTCCTTTCCCTTTGATCAGAGATATTCCTTTAGGTGTGCAAGTGTCGAGCACAATGTATGGTATTGTGTGTCTGGTCACTGATGTCAGCGGATGGTCTGTGTTGATCTGGCCGGTGTTGTGTGAAGCGAGAAGGGCTTTTATTGGTCGATGGTGTTTTGGAGACTTACCAGACGACGCTGATGCTATGCTTTCATGGTATTACATATAGTGTGGCTGTGTTGTCGCGTTGTTTCCTTCAATCTATTTGCCTCTTCCATGGCAACAAATGATCAGAGTTGTTTTTGAATGTCAGAACGCCCTTTTGGATCTCCTGGGAGGTATCGATTCGACGCAAGGAATTGCTCCCCCTACACAGCCACCCCCTCTTCAGACTTCGATGGATTCGGATTTGTCCAGTTTGGGCGTTAACTTTGGCTTGAATTTGACCCCGTCGTCTTCAAACGCGACTAATTCCAACGTCTTCGACCTCCTCGGTGAGTAGTGATCCGTCAAGTGCTAATATCGAATTGGAGGCTGTTTTGTGTGCCATGCCGGCGGTGGAGAAATGTCTCTCTAACTTAGTAAGAACTCGATAACTATTTTTATTGTAGTCATTCTTTTAAGTTAATAATTGTATGTAGTTTTTTTTACAGATGCTTGATATAGTAATCGTATGGTATGAACGCTTAGACGCTTCGTGTTTAGACCGTGCATTTTTGTTTCGTGATTTTTTTTTTATTTTATTTTTTTTGCTCCTGCTAATCGTGTTGTGACTCCTCGGTAGGGGCATTAAGCACCTCGACTGCGCCGCCGCCCGGGAACACCACGACCATTTCGTCCCAAGAAACCTACCTTTTGGATGGTCCCCCGAATAACAACATTGGTACTAGTCCCTCTCCCATTGTGGCGTCTCTCAACAATTCACATTCCATCAACAACGAGTCATTACTCAACAATATTCCCGTCAATAATACGTTTAACGCCATCTCTACCAACGGCCCCACTTCCCCTATGGACAATTTGATGATCCCTACCGTGCCACCCCAGCAAAGCCCCAGTGAGTTGCAGAATACAGTTTAATTCAAAGATTTTCCCCTCTCTAGTTTGGAAAGGTGATAGTGTTGGCACCGGTGCATCAAGGGGATAGGAATGCCAAGCTAGAGCCTAAGTAAATTGGCGTGTCTGATGGAATGGTCTTGTACCTGAACCAGAATCTTTAGTTTGGCGATTTATTGGTAATGCTAGAGTGTTCCTCTGTTTGTTTGTTTTTAAGCTTTAATTGCTAGCTACTCATTTGGGGCACATCTCTGATTTTGTGTAAAAAGCTATGTCATGCATTTTCTCATCAGATAGAAGCGTGCGACATTTCCTGTAGTTTGCCATAGCTAGATATTTCTTTATCATTTTTTTTTCATACATACTGCTAGCTAGTGACGTAGGTCAATTCCAAAATACCCTTAACTGCCTGGAGCATATAAGACTGCTCATCCGGGTTTCTCATTGACTCTAAACCATTTCTCTTCAGGTATACCCACTTTTACGGCATATGATAAAAATGGGGTCCAAATTATGATGAATTTTGAGAGGAAAGACTCTTCCACGGTTATCAACATGACTGCTCTCAACAAGTCATCTGTACAAATCCGAGACTTTCTTTTTCAAGCTGCTGTTCCTAAGGTATGTTTTGCTCTTATTTTTGGGGATCAGTCTGGCTCTTGGGCCCGGTTCGAACTCCCTTGTTCCTACTAACTGGCCTCCCCCGAGGCAATCCTCAGGGGGGGGGGGGGTAGCAAGGGTAACGACCCTGCTTGAACTAACACCTGCAGGAACGGCATCACCTCATGCCCCCAGTGTCCTCAAGCTTGCACTCTTTCCTGCCACAATGCATGCAGGAAGGTCGACGGCTATATATCTTACTCTATTTTTGCATGATAGCACCTCGCTGCTATTGCATTTTAAATTGAAGTAAAAAAAACAAAACAACTACAAGCAGTGTGGCACATTATCTCACCCTGTACTTTGCCGCTCCTTGCCAATTCCATAAAAGGGCGCCGGGATGGGCGTGGTCGCTACCGCCTGTCCCTTGTACTCGACGAATTCGTGCACATTGACTGGTGGACTTATAGACTTTTGGGGGGGAGGCCGGCCTTCTCCCCTTTATTTAACTAGTTAGGTTTTTTTTTCTTATTTTAGTAGGTCGCACGTTCCTGCGCCGGGGGGGGGGCGTACCCCCCGACGCCGGAGCTTGCTTCCTGCTTATTGCCATTTTTCTGTTTTATTTTTATTGGGTTTTTTTAGCACCCACTTTTAAAAATGCCTAATATTAGGCAATGTTGAATATGGCGACTAATGCCCAAGTAGGCAGTCTCCAGATGAGCTCTTAAAATTAAAAAAAAAAAAAAAATCCATCCAAGGGCTGCCAGTCTTATGCCGATAACACTGGCCAACACATTTTTTGCTGTTTAATATCTAATACTTGTTCTAAAATATTAGATTTTGCCTCACAAATTTTTGCTCTAAAGCATAGATCACTAAAAAGATAGTAAGAGATAGTAAGTAGCAACTGATATATATGAAACCACAAATTTATTGATTATATAAATGGCATTGCTCTATTTAAAAAATGTAACAGGTTATTAAACATACTCCCTAATGGGCACGGCGATGTTTTTCTGGGTAGCCCCAGCTTAACCTCTCCCACTAAGATCTGCCTTTCTGTACTCGGAGGAGCTTCACGTCTTCCCGGCCTGAGCTCTGATGGAGACTTGGCAAGTTGTTTTGCTTCCAACTCGTTCCCTCTCAGCATTCCTCTTTTTACGACTATCCCTCTAACCTGTGTCTAGGCTTAAGGACCTGAGCAACTACCTCAGGACGTGTCAGATGAGTCTTTGGAACCTCTATAAACAACGCCCGCAGGTCACAAGAGACCAGGACTTGAAGGGTCCTGGGCTTTTGAGGCACGATTAATGAGAAGATCGACTTTTCCCCAATAACCACTTCCAGGTGTGTAATGGGCTGACTACCTCCCTGCAGTATGTACATCATAAGGCTGTTCTGCTTATGGTGGCCGTGCTTTACTGCCTTGTTGGGTGCCAGGCTAACTAAAAGTCGTGGGTCTCTACGCTCTACGTGGACGACCTTTCGATTTCTTTGGTGCGGCCCAGATGCCAACTCTCGAGCGTCGACTACAACATATATACACACTAGTAGGACTCACACTAGACACTCACATAACATTCAAAATCCACACAACAAACATTAATGAACCAATCCGACAAATAACTACACATACCACACCGAGTAATCCTTTCTCAACTCAGGTCAGGCCACTCCACTATACTCTAACGATACAAAATAAGCCTTGCCTGCCCCAACACCAACATGCCCCAGATGCAACCACAGCCCAGACAACATCGAACACCTATTCATAGACTGTCCAATCCTCAAACATCTCTTCTCTTAAGGACCTTTGATCCACTCAGGGAGAGTTGTGCCCTTCCTAAGAGCCGCCCACCTCGCAGAAGAGACTTTGGGGAGAGTGCAATTAAGTAAGTTTAACTGCATCTCTCGCTATCCCCAAGTGCATAGGTTTCGGTTTTCCTCGCCGCCATCCACGGCTCCACTGCGACCCGGACTTGTTCGTAAACGGAGTTCGCTTGGACGTGGTGTACTCGCACTGTTTCCTTGCTCTTGTTTTCCACCCACGTCCCAGCTGGGAGGCTCATATTCTCAGCCTTAGGGTCTCCTCTACCCGCCACATGGACATTGTTCGTTCTGGCCCTCAGTACTTTGTGTGCTGATAGGGCCACCGCTCTGTTGTTTTATCGTTCCTTTGTTCGCTTAAAACTTGACTGCGGATGTGAATTTTGCGCATCCACAGCCTAGCCTGAATTGCGTAAGGTGGACGAGCTACACCACCGGTCTCCGTCTTGTGATCGTTGTCTTCCCCGCATGCCCTATTAAGAATTTGCTGGTTGATGGCAGAGAGATGTCATTTGCCTATACTATCTTATAAACTGCCCTCGAGCTGATCCAGCTCAAAAAGTAACCCCCTTTTCCCAGGCTTTCTCAGGGGGCCCTACAAACTTCTAGTCGACAGGGGAGCTTCCTTCTCTCCTGTCTCAGGTTAAGGGAGAGAAAAGAGAGTAGACACTCTGCCTCCCCAATGGAAAAAAAAAGAAAGAAAAGAGGTTTTCCAGCCGGTTGGATCCCGGGGACCGATGGGTTCCCTACCTATTATGAAGGTGAGGAAGCGTATCCGGCGGCTCGCGGCACCCCCCGGACGGCAGCGGCAAGACGAACTGCCTGGTAGAACAAAAAGGTGAGGAGTTTCGTTAACATTGGGGCCCCTCATCGAAATTCGAGCCCGCCGGATTTAAGATTTCGAGTGATCCGCTATATGGATGGGAACATGCTGTTTAGGGGACACATGGCCCATCAACATCAGGTAATCCATGCTGCGGACCGAACTCCTTTCAGAGAGGCCAAGGAATTGGTTATGTCCTGGTCCCTCAAGGCCTACGCGCTCGAAGAGCACTGCACCCATTAGGAACCGTTCTTCGGCGCCACTCTGGTAGAGTTGTTAGAAGCCATCTCCGGGTCTTCTAAATTCTGCCCACCGAAAGGAGAGTAGCATTGAAGGAGCTTTAGTTCCCTCGCTCATGTCCGAGGGCCTTGGAAAGTCGGAGTTCCTCCAAAGGATGGAGGCATTTCATATTCCTTACCCAACTCAGACGGCCCGATCTTCGATTTGATTTGAAATTGTTTACTTTTCAGTCTATTCAACTACAATTGCTGACGCCAAGTTCTTCCATCATGGGTCCAAATGCTTCGCTTACACAAGTAATTAAAATAACAAATCCCAATAAGGTGAGCCGTGACTTTCTCTATACCACCCGTTCATTTCCTTTTCGTTTATTGTGGGCGCAGGCTGGATTGATGTAGATAAGGGTTAGGTTGGAATAAATCTTTGATTTCTGATTGCATTGTGGTTTTAAACTTGGTGATTCTAGGTTGCTCTACGTATGCGAATCCGGTTGTCATGGAACGCTGATGCTGTCGTGATTCAGGACCAAGCGGAGGTGAATAATTTCCCTATCGAAGTCTGGCAGTGACGGATTAATAATCTTTTTATAGCTTTTAACCAATTGAGTCGTTTAGATTTGCTGATTTATCATCCTAGTTATAGTTTTTCGGTATTTCATGATTTATCTTTGGTATTTGAATTATTTTTTTGCTGATTGGATTAAACTTGATGGGTGGGGAGCACCACCCATCCGTTGCGTTTTCATTGTATATTTTGTTTGCAAAGTTTAACTTTTATTATAATTTGGAAAAGGGCTCCTATAATAATGGTTAGTGATACAGTGGTTTTTATATCCAAGCTTTATTTGCGAGTGTAGATTGCCAGAATCATTCACATCATCTCGACCCCTTCTTGTTGTCCTTTCCATTCATCTTCATTGCAGGATCAGTATCATCATTTTGTAAAGTAGATTCATCCAATTTAAGATTAGGTTTTAAATTTTCTATATGCTGAGTTGGTATGCAGGAAACGGGGTTACCTGCAAATCCCATTTATGGAATCCAATTTATAGGCATCGTCATCCAGATTCTTGTTTTCTTCTACACTGGCCACCGTTTTCTATTAATTGGTTAGGTTTTCCTAGCTTTTAAAGTGTAAATGCTATTTATATATATATATATATATATATATATATATATATATATATATATATATATATATATATATATATATATATATATATATATATATTGCTCCGAGAATAATCATGTTTGTAAATACATTTGTGAATGTATTCTTATTTATATATTGAACAATGGGACTATGTACATATTTTGTTAAGTTTCTGAGAAAGTTAATCGACAAAAAAATTTGCAAAAAATATTTTTGCATCTATTTTATCATGCCATCCACTTACATAAAAGTTGTTAATTTGGTCAAAATATTAAAAAAAAATTGGGTTAATGTTACATAGTTGAAATATTAAAATTCCAATGCCGGTAAGGGGCAATAAAGTTCATTCACTATAGAGATATATAATCTTGTGTTAATCCATATAACGAAACCACTTTTGAGTTATTGGATTCGGACATTTGTCATTCAAAATTAACAAATCACTAATATATACGTATACAGTTAGCGAGGGTTGTTTTTTTTCTTCACTTAGGCTTTATATGCAGGGATACATTGCATTGGGAGAATCGATTTGTATAAAAGAAGTTTTAATGTATTAGTTATGTTTATTGTAACGGCATTCCATTTTTAAAACCTTACCCTCTTTTCCTTACATGTATCGGGAAATTATTATAAATGAGTATTTTTATTTATTATTATTTTCCCTTTCGAGTTTTCGGTAACGCATTTGTAAAGGGGAATTGGGCTGTTAAAGAGGATTCGTACCACGGCAGAACGAGAAGACGCCACGTCACCCTGATATGTATGATTGATCTATACAGCATTCTTACTTTTACCACAATACCGTCTTTCGGCGCTAGTGGTAAAAGGCGACTAAGCTCGGATAATGCTAAAATGATATGGGTTTTTATATGGTCCTCGTCGATCCACGGGACTCCAATGAGTACGTTTCTACTAATTAGAAAAGGCTTGATAGGTGAGTTGGGTCTTTAATGCACCAAGGGAGGGGATTATCGTATCAAAGCCGGCAGATTATTCCACATATTAGGAGCAACAAAAAGGTTGGGTTCTCCCAGCCAGGAGGTCCAATGCGGAAGACATGCAGGTGAATGACATGATTCCAAATCAATAAAAAAAATCAAGATACCCATGAATAATAATTAAAAATATTTTGAATCAATATTTTATTGCATCAAGATGATTGGGATCTTCAAACTTGCCACAGGTAGCTTTTGTCGCGTTTCAACCCCACTAAAACCCCGCCCCTGTATACCCTACTACGGACAAGATCGCCCATCATTGTGTCCATTGATGGTAACTATGTACTGAGCAATGCTGTATTTCTAAAAGTATAGCATTTAGTGGTTGGATGTAATTAGTCAAGTGGTAGTTTATGGCTAATAAGAGATTTAATATTTTTATTAAAAGTTTTATGGTAGCACTTTTGGTACAATTTCAAGTGTAGTGAAAGACTAAAATCGTTTTAGTCAAGGGTTTGATGTTCTTTTTAGTTTCTACCAAGCTGTACATCTCCACCCAACACGTGCAAATATTACCTATGCACTTTGGTCTCATCCACATAATACATTACAAAACAAATCGCTCGACATTGTTTTCAAAGCAGCCAAAAATACACAACTGGAAAATGTATTGCCCATAAAATAATAATATGACTTCCATAAAGTGTTGTTTCTCAACATATAAAAAACTCATTATATGCAAGATACAAAGCCGCCTCCACAAAATATATGCAAGACTTTTTTGATACTAGAATAGGAGAGTCCAAGAATTTCTGCTACCCTGAAACTAGTACTCCACGTACAAAACCATCCATATACACAAAAGAGCAAATGTTCTGTTCTACTCTATACTATTTCATCTAAGGATTGGCCTAGAACTTCTCTTTAAATACCCTTGTGCCTTGGTAAGGTTGATTTAGTCCCATCCCAATTATACACGCACTCCCAACCACCAGGACCTGATACAATTCACTACATACGACAATCTATAAGACATTTTTGTTCCCTTTTTTACTTTTATATCAATTTGAAAAATCGAAGGGAAAATGAAAGTTGTAAGTTTATTTTCTCACAGTCGTTACTTAACCTAGAAGTAGTAAAGTGAATGATAGCAGAATTACAATCATGAAGGAAGAAGTGATCGTTTAAATTTTTCACCACCAGACACTGCGTACCATAAGGTGCAATTCTTCCCTACCACCATTACTCTTAAACTTATGCATACACTTTATACTGATCCTCAACACTCGTCGTAACAGTACAATCATATGAACCTAAAAATAACAGACCAAGAGAAACACACAGGCTAAAGGAGAATCCTTGCGAAGCAATCCACTCATCGTCCGCCGTGATTGTCAGTCTGACCTGACTAACGACCGTTGGGAGAGATCTCACACAGTAGTCTAATCACCAAGTCCTCACCGAAGGGAGCTGCTAAATGGACGGTGGGGACAGGAGGAGGGTGCTTTGAACCGAACCAACGGGACGCCTTACTCCTGTGATACAAGGTTGGAGGAACCTACATGAAGCTGGAAAGAAAGATGCGTAAAAATTGGGTAGGAAACCACCAAGTCAAAGGCAAGTCAAACTATTGAAAATAGAGGAGTGGCTAGTTGTGTGGTAACCTTTGCGATTGTCGACAAAGAGCCAGCGTCGCTCTCCGTCGCGAAAATGCCTCCTGGATGTCTTGGCTAAATTGGAGAAGAGGATCTATAACAGCAAAATTGACAGTCAGAGAATGGGACTGCATGAAAAAAGCGATAAGCCACCATCATGCGTTTCCATGCGAGGCAGATCATGGCTATTTCATAAGAGCAAGAAATCTGTTGGGACGGAGTATACCTTGGGCACAGGCGCAACAATTTTTATTATTATTACGACTAACTTCAACCTTTTGTACCAGGCCGAACTGTTTCCGCCTGAACAATGTTCAGTCCGCTAGCCATGGTACTTTGGTGGACTGCATGTCATCCTGGGTTCACCTAGCACCAGGGTATCATAATAATAGATCATCACTTACCATACTCGTTACTGTATCTTTCTACCTGTAGTTCTCTTGATTACATACCCGCCCAGCCCCCTTCCAAACTTGCTCTTCTATCCACAGAGGTTCTGGCTTCTCGGCCAACATTCGTTCTGGGAGTGTATACCGTGAAGTCACTACCTGCTACGAGGGCCAAAAAGCCCCTTGGCTCACTTTCTAGTACACATAAGGTGGCTACTCCGGCACTATCATTTTGCCTGATTGACGTATCGGGTTGTCAAAGCCCATCTTAGTAGGACCCGTGGACCGAGTATGTATGTGCAAATGATTACGTTCTGAAATTTTCTTAGCGTATAGACTTTGCCCTTAACCTCCCAAACCATTGGGAGGTCATGGTATCTACTTCCCATGCATTCTTTTTTATCTACGGCTATGGCTACAAGTGAAAAGAAAAGGACTGCGCATGGAGATCCACCTCCAAGTACGGCCTCGCCCTCCCTAGGTGTATGGAAGAAAAAGGAAAATCGAGATACTCCTTCAACCGGTGGAAGGGCTCCCTTTTTACCACAAATATGCGGCAAAGGGGCTCCCTATTTGCTATGTTTGGAACTGCCTCGAGGCAGCTTCCCCCCCCCCCCCTATGCTTTTACAGGGTCCCCTCCAACTTTCTTCTACCATAAAAAAATACTTTCCTAAATCTAAAGGTGATTGCTTCCCCCTCGCCTCCCTTTGAATCGCCCTTGGACGACGACATCTCCGCATCAGCGGCGGTCCCTCCTTTCTTTCCACAGGGGACTGTAAGATAACAGGCAGCCCTCTCAGAATCGGCCGATCCCACTGACAGCGACTCTATAGGATAAAGGAAGAGCGATGCCCGCTGAGGTCCTGCAAGCCTCTATTCCTGGTTTACAGAGGGATAGGCGTGCCTGCCCCCATCTGTTTCCCAATGGAGGTCGGCCCACAGGCCCAAGATAAAAATAAAGAGCCCTCGATAGGGTTCCTGCTACCTCAGGGGGTCGTCACATGGAGCACCCTTACCTGAGCTGGACATGGTCCCGGAGGTGACCCTTTCCCCAACGGTATAATCTTCAATGGGGTGGAAATCGTGCTTGGTGCTAAACTCTGAACTTGAGTCCGCCCCTGTGCAAGCTTCTCAGGCGACTGAATGCCGAGAATTCACAAGGAAAGGAGGAACTTCATCCCCCGACTGGTGTCCCATTGTATAGTCAACCCCCTTCTGAAACTCGGAGAAGGATCTTGCTTAGTCCGCCCCGTAAGGGGCTGCGGCGATTTGCCATCCTGGCCGCCGTGCTGACGGGATCCACCGCTCCGTCCGGCCCCAGTTTAGCCTCTCTTCCTTTCTTCAGATAGCCTGTATTTCTCTCCTACCTCGTCGCTTTTCATACAACCTCTCCCACAACTTTCTCTGGTCAGCCTCTAATTTCACAGGGTAGATGCTGACCTTCCTCTCAGCCAACCGTCCCGCATCGGGGCTGAGGGGGGAGGGGACAAGTTCCCTAACCCCTGAGCTCCCGTCTGGGGTGGCTGGTTTTTAACAACCTGCTTCATCCCCACCCATACCTTCCTCACATCCCTTTTCCTCTCCTCTTCACATTCTATCAATTTTACGCCGTGTCCAAGGTGGAGCCGCCATGCCGAAGGACTGCCAGGCCACCAGGCGGGAGCGGTGGTCTTAAATGGCGGCGCCGGGCTTGTAAGCACCTCTCGCAGTGCGGGCTACTGCGAGAGGTGATGCGCGATTGCATCCCGTGTTAAAAAGAGGGTCACCAAGCCCAATGATGAGTATAAAAAAAAAACAACCCCTAACTTCCCCTATAACAAAGAAGGAGCCGCCCTTGGGCAGCTCCCGAAAAAAATGGACCTCCCTCCCTCCTGTGCTTGCTCAGGGGACCCTCCATATATCTAACCGGAGAGGAGGCTTACTGGAGGCCCCTCCCCCCTGAGACAGACATGGTCCTTGAGGAAACCCAGCCTCAGACGGTAGGGCCTTCCATGGGGGCGAATCCTGGCTCGGCGCGAAGCACCGAACCCGAATCCGCCCCGATGCAAGGTCCTCCTCAAACGGCTGTTTCCGAAGCAGTACAAGTAGGGGAGGGATCTCATCAGACCGGTGCCCCCACGACTACCAGGACCTCCATTTCGGAGAATGACCTGGCTGAGGCCGGTCCATCTGGCCTGGGGGCTTCTTCCGGCGGAGGTGAGAAGCGGGTTCATATCCCGCCCTCCTCTCCAAAAAAGAAATAGACAAAAAAGACTCGGGGCTCCTCTCCATCCGCGGGGACGGATGGGTCTGCTGCCACTCTGGCATTATATCTGAATTTTTGCGAGATCGTCGATTCCGCGTACGGGTGGGGGGAGCCCTCTCCGGCCCAAAGGAGAAGGAAGAGGGTGTCCCGCAGGGAAGTGTCCTCAGTGTCACACTCTTTGCCCTGAGCATCAACGGCATCACCTTGGTGTTGCCGGAAGATGTTCTCGCTACGCTCTACGTGGACGACCTTTCGATCTCTTTTGGCGCAGCCCAGATGCCAACTCTGAAGCGTCGACTCCAACAGGCATTGAACCGCGTCTCTCGCTATTCCGAAGCGCACAGGTTTCGGTTTTCTTTGGCCAAGACTAAGGTGGTGCACTTCTGCCGCCGCCATCCACGGCTTCACCCCGACCCAGATTTGTTTCTTAAAGGGGTGCGCCTGGATGTGGTTGAGTCGCACTGTTTTCTTGGTCTTGTATTCGACCGACGCCTCACCTGGGAGGCTCATATTCGCAGCCTTAGGGTCTCTTATACCCGCGCTATGGACATTCTCCGTTCCGTGACGTTCAGCGCTTGGGGCGCTGATAGGGCTACCGCCTTACTTTTTTATCGATCCTTTGTTCGCTTGAAGCTCGACTACGGATGCGAGTTTTATGCATCCGCATTTGAGCGTTTATTGCGGAAGGTGGATTCGATCCACCACACTGGCCTTCGCCTTGCGACCGGTGCCTTCCGCACTTCCCCCATTGAGATCCTGTTGGTCGATGCTGGGGAGATGCCACTCGCTCTGCGCCGCGTGCAGTGCATCACTCGCCTGTACGCGCGAGCCCGGCGCCTCCCTCAGTCGCCAACAGCTCTCACTGCATCCGCAGCTGATCTCGATGGTGCCTATGCCGCCGAGAGACGCCAGTCATACCCTAAGCCCTTTGAGTTTAGGGCCAGGAAACTCCTTCGAGAGGTAGATATAGCTCTCGGGCCGGTGGCGCCCCTGGTTCTGCCCAGGACGCTACCCTGGAGGGTACCACATTTGGCTATTTGTCGCCACGCCTCTGCCCCCAAAGCTTGTACTGCGCCGGGAGTATTGCGTTCGACCTTTTTGGAGCACACCTCGTGTCACGCTGGAACCGTGCCAGTGTATACGGATGGCTCCAAGTCCTAAGAGGGGGTCGGCTTCCACGACGTATCCCCTCTGTTCGAAGTCAGCGGGGCTCTACCAGGCACTGCGTCTGTCTTCACGGCTGAGCTGGTAGCAATAAACCACTCGGTACGGGAGATTACGCGACGTGCCCGGTTCGGAGACCGGATTGTGATCCATAGCAACTCACAAATTGCCCTGAGTGCTATCGGGGCATTGGAATCTCCGTATCCCCTGGTTCGCGATATCCGTGACGCCACGGTTTTGGCGAGCCGGGCAGATGTCGAGATTATCTTCTGCTAGGTTCCTGGACATGTAGGAATTGCGGGGAATGAGCGCGCCGATGAAGGCGCCAAAGAGTCCACGAGGACTCTGCGACCGGACCAGCGTTTCGCTCTTCCTCACACCGACTACATGGCAGGAATACGTCCAGCTCTTCCGGACTGCTTGGCAAAGAAGATGGGAGACGGTCGAAGGGAACTTAAAGTTGTGTGCCATTGCGCCGCGACTGTTCCCATGGACCTATCCCCCAATGCCGCGGCGGCTCCAGGTTGCTTTATGTCGTCTCCGAATCGGGCACACTCGTGTGACGCATCGCTATCTGATGGAGCGCTCGCCTGCGCCCTATTGCAACGACTGCCTCGTCCCCCAGACTGTTCGGCACATTCTTGTCGAATGTCCCAGTCTGGGTGATCTTCGCGCACGACACCTGTCCCGGTACCGGGATGGGCGGGGTCGCTACCGCCTGTCCCTTGTACTCGGGACGAGTGCGTGCACTTTGACTGGTGGACTTATTGACTTTTTAGGGAAGGCCGGCCTTCTCTCTTTCATTTAACCAGGTTTAATTGTTGTTGTTGTTTTTGTTATTGTTTTTGATATTGCTTTGTTATTGTTATTTCTTTTTATTGTTGTTTCCTGTTTAATTTTTTAAAGTAGCTCAAAACTAGGCTGTTTTTTTTTCGGCGACTTATGCCTAAGTCGGCAGTCGCCAGATAGCCCCTTTAATAAAAAAAAAATCTTGCTTAGTCCGACCCATATGGCGTAGACGACCCTTCAGGAGGTGGAGAGAAGCGCCTTTACTCTCCACCCGCCTCTTCCCCAAGAAAAAGAACAAGACAAAGAGGACGAAGTGTTACTCTTCCTCAGCGGGGCCTCCGAGGAAGGACGGGTCCTTTGCTACTTTAGCAAGCGACCAGGGCGAGCTCGGTACGTCTGGCCCTGAGGTGCATTCGGGCGAGAGACCAAAACCAAAGTCGCAAGTGCCCAGAGCTGAGCCTCTATTACGTCGGGATCCCTCGTTCAAAGACTATGAAGAGGTAAAATCAGTTTGTGGGTTGAAATGAATCACTCGCCAGTTATGGGGTAAAGTTTATAGGGGTGACCAAGTTATAGTGAAGGAGAATTAAATGAGTGATCTCTATTGATGAATCATCTGTCTCCAATGTTCTCATTTTGCTGGGCTTAATCGAGGTAAAGAAGGACTTTGCAAAAATATATATTTTATTCTATTACCCTATAACGGGGTAAGCGGCAGTACTCTGAGGGCGACTAGCAGTCTATGTATATATACTAAACGTGAAATATTAAATTTCGGAGCAACAAGACTTGGTGAATTTAGAAAAGGGTTCCGTAAATGCTAATACGGGTATGGCAATTATAATGCTTAATTCTTAACTATTTATTCCTCTCATTGCTCGCCTATATATAGTTTCATTTCCAGAGAGGCATGGCCTAGATTCGACTCCGGGAAAATCTGTCGTCGGGGCTCATTAGTTCCACCCCCTAAAGGCGGAGTTTTGAACGGCTGTGTATCACAATTTGCTTACATCCTCTAGCTCATAGGTGGGCGTTATCGCGATAACGATATTGGGTTATCGGTTATCCGATATTTTCCCCTGAGTTATCAATTCATCGGTATCGCCGATACTTTTGGTTCCAAACTAGCGATAATCGGTAATTTCAGTTATTGGTTCCAGTTTGGCACAGGGGCGAGCTGCGCGTGCCTTGGAGGCAGAAATAGGTAGGTCCGAGCTGGGAGGAGGATCCTCAAAACCTATGAGGAGATAAAGGAGAGCCTCACCAGGTAAGAAAGTAAGAAACAGTATTCAAATATTCTTACTATTGTATTATAAAATAACGCTATATATAGTCAATAATCAATATTGTATTATAATTTTGGATTTATTGATTTATCGGTTATCACCTTATCGGACGATAAATTTATCGGTTATCGTGATACATTTTTTTTGTTATCGCGCCCACCTATGCTCCAGCTAATGCTAATTTTATCTCGATTTTACAGTTCTGTGTTACGATTTCCTTCGGTTGGACTTTGTTTACTCAGGTGTTCCGTAGACCTCCGTCTTTCTAGAAATCTATCCTGAGATGGGAAATGTTTATTTACTTGTTTCCTCTTGTTTACTTAGGTATCTTGACCTTTTATCCCTTTTCTCGCGTTCGCCCCTTTTTGTATTTCCCACGCGCTAGGATTTAATGAGACCACCGTGCGTCCATTTTGTGGAGTTTCTTGCTGGGCCTATTGAATCCTTCAATTTGGTGCCAGTATCCTACTTCTTACATAAACCGATCACCACAGTACTCCCCCGCCAGTAATGGAGTGGGTGAGAAACAGCGTATAACATTACATATCTGACAGCATCTTAACATACGCATAGGGCATCGATATTCACATAAGTACATACAACTGTGTTCAAAGCATGCCTATTCATTATGCCATATTCTGTCAAACAATACAATAATAATATTTAGCACACTTATATGCAATCTTTTACAATTTGGTCCCATCCTTTTTAGATTGTTATACAAATTATGATTACTACACTGTGCAAATACATAATAAGGCACGTTAGAAAGCTATAGAAGCAGCGAGGCGTTTAAATATTTATGCCTCCGCGTCGTTAACAATAATGCGTACACAAGGATTAGTAATACATGAACGACAGATTCCTGGCAAACGGCTTGTCGTTGTTTTCGGAGCCGTTACAAGGCTTTGTAGAGTTCCCATGACGCTCATATGTGAGGGTTCAACAAAGAGCCTTTTGTGCCTTGCAACGCATATTTCTCAACTTAAATACACGAAAACTATACAATATTACTTTTTAGAGATATATAACATCACTATTTATGAGTATATTGTGTACATATATATTATTCACTCGAGTTATTTTTATTCAAGAACACCGCTATATGTTTCATTTAATATAATTCGTATGCGCGTACCAATTATAAGCCTTTACCGAATTCATATGACGCTCATCAGTGGTCTTCATACTGAATCTATTTCGCCTTGCAATGGACCCTACAAGGGTTGCGCGTGCGTACCAGAACACCTGACTTTTAGGTGTAGTGAACTTAAGCTTACTAAGTTAACCTTTAAATTAATGCATACATGGACTATGCAAACAAACAGGAGTTAACTTTATATTAACAACCGACCTTGTACATTATTAAATTGCTCGGACTGATATCCTTCTCACACCACCGGACATATAAAAAAAATACTGAATTTGGGCAGTTAAATTGATCATCACTGGAACACAACACTCTCTACTCATGTTATTAATGAGTTCCTTGTTAGTGACTCCCGTATCCCTTCATCCTGATACCGTTGGTCCGCTGTAATGGCCGCCGGAAGACGCTCGACGGCACCAGAAGGAAATGAGGCCAATACATGGAAAAGTTTAAGTTTCCTTTTTTTTTAATTCCGGAGATGTGAAATTGTGCCTTCACAATTCTGAACCAACCTGCGACTGCTGTTTCATTGAAAATGGGCGGTTTGATGTTAGCGCTCACAAATTCCCCTTCATCTTGTCTTCTCTGGCGATGCTTGTTGCGTTCATTTCTTCTATACCTTCACTGTCCGGTCGAACGACGGGTCACCAGTTTGAAGAGGTAACATTTATAAGGGTGACCGATTTTTGGAGCAAGGGGGAAGTCATGAAGTTACTTTGCAGGATAAAAGCAGTCTATATATACTCAACGCGAAGTATTAAATTGTAGAGCGACAAGACTTGGTGAATTTAAAGAGGTTCCGTAGACGCTAATACGGGTATTGCAATACTTAATGACAATTATAATGCTTAATTCTTAACTCTCTATTCCTTTCATTGCTCGCTTATATATAGTTTTATTTCCAAGGGGGCGTGGCCTAGATTCGACTCCGGGATAAATCTGTCATCAGGGATCATTAGTTCCACCCCCTAAGGGCGGAGTTTTGAACGGCTATGTATCATAATTTGCTCACATCCTCAAGCTAATGGTAATTTTATCTCGATTTTACATATGTGTTACAATTTCATTTGGTTAGACTTTCTGTTTACTCAAGTGTTCTGTAGACTTTCGTCTTTCGATAAATTTATTCTAAGACGTGAAATATTTATTTACTTGTTTCTTCTTGTTTACTTAGGTATCGTGACCTTTTATCCCTTTTCTCGCGTTCGCCCCTTTTTGTACTTCCCGCGCGTTAGGATTTAATGAGACCACCGCGCCTCCATTTTGTGGAGCTTCTTTCTGAGCCTATTGAATACTGCGATTTGGTGCCAGTAGCCTAACTATTACATAAAATGATCGTACAACTAACTAACGTTTTTGAGTCTTATCATCATCATCATATTCGTTTAGCGTCTGCACTTTCCCTATCGTGGGGTTGGACGTTTTATGAGTCTCCTCCACTCATCTCTGTCCCATGATCACTTCATCAATGTCCCATCTTCTCAGGTCTTCCTCGTTTGAGCCTGCTGGCTTCAAACGATTTTGGGTTATTCTCTCCACTGATAGCAACATTGGCCAAGGCCAACATGATCCACCAGAGGAGGGCATTACTAGCATGAGTGGTAGAGAACCGAAGGTGACCTGTATATCGCATGGGAGCCTTCTGGCAAATGCATCTGACCCTTCCGAGGTCAGCTATGATTAGAGCCCTTCGGACACTTAATGGTTCGCCCGTCAGTGTGACGCTCCACTCTACCATGAACTTCGTGAAAGTAGTGATTTATGCTATGGAACTCGTGTACTGCTCCTTAGAAGACCACCTTTTTAGCTGACCGACCATGGGCTGGTCAAGGACGAACGTCTGATGAGAAAAAGAGACGCACCTCGCGACCAACCTCTACACTCTTCGTCACGTTCGAATGTGACAGGCTCACTGAATCGGTGCGTGCTGGTTGGTTTTGCTACCGTGTAAAGGCATCTGTGCCACTGCCGCGGAGGTGCTACTATTGTCACCGCTTCAGCGTTACGAATAGCTCGTGAACGAGTAGACGTGCAAAGTCGGAGTTACCAGAAGTGTATGTAAGTTGGTCCAAAGCCCCACACGATAAATCCCTATCGTGTAAAGCCAAGTGTGCTCATTATGGAAAGCCGCCACTTGCTTCGAAGCAATATGGTGCGTAACTCGTGGAGAAAGAAATCCTGGCCATTCAGCCTCCAGAGCGTCTCTCATTTCGCGAAGCTAAGGAGTTAGACTTGGAACGCCCAGCGCTGCTTTCTGGGAGGTCTTATGCTTTAATGTTAAAAAAGGCACCCTCTGCTCATGACCTCTTCATGCTTACGTGCACGGTCGTTTCCGAACCCATTCGGAACCCTTCTGCAGATTCTACTCACCCCGGACGCTCCCCTGGTCGAGTTGGCGGCACAAAAGGTTCACACCCTGATTCACCAAAACCAGGGATCACCCATTCTCCTAGTGCGACCGTTTCACCTAAGGTGGAACAGCTACGCGCCTACACCGAATCGTTAGACTCAGAGAAAACACCTCTGAAGGTGGTCTTAAGGCCGTCTTCCTGGGATCATAAAATTGCCCCCGAAAGGAGGAGAGCACAAAAGGAGCTTCGGCTCCTACGCCCCCACCTAAGGCTGGACTGGGTGGTTCGGAGACGGTGGATCCTCCTAAGGATGAACCCTCGCCTAGGAAGCCGCCCCGCCATGCCTGCCAAATGTTTCGAGGCAAAGGGGGAAAAACACTCGCATTGCAAGCCCAACCTTCCCTGATAAGTCATCGAAGGCTATCGCGCCTTTTTCGGCCAACAGCGCTCGCATTTCTCTCTACGGTAAGCGTAAGGTAATTTCTGTGAAGGTCTTCTCTTCGAAGATGGACCCCACATCTCCCCCGAGCTAATTCTAGAGGGCATATTCCTTCAAGGGAGATCCCGCGGGCCAACTGGTAGGAGCTGGAGAAACTCGTCTCATCCCGTTCCACGTTAGCTATTTTTGCAGGAGACCATGATGACCGCGTCCCGGGGTATAAGGGTTTTGCGACTTCACCACCACGGGATGATGCTCGGAAAGGACAATGCGAAAATTAACTCTGTATGTTATCTTTGCTATTCTCTTCACTATAAATCCCTCCTCTCAGGCAGTAGCAGTGCAGTTGTATGTGGATTCGAGGTATATTGGTATTTTTTCTGCGTACATTCCACCGTTAGCCTACTTCGATGGAGTGGACTTCCGCTGCATCGTGACACGATTGCCGAGGCACTTTCTACTACTCGGGGATTTGAACGGTAGATCATCCCTTCTGCAGAGACTATTCGATCAATCCCAGAGGTCAAGTCTTTGCCGACCTAATCGACGAGCTAAGATAGGTATCCTAAATGCGGATGAATTATGTATCACTGACCGAGAACCGTTTAATTTTTCTACCTTGATATATCCCTGTACTCTCCAGATGCACAGCTTGAAACACTACCCCGGTGGCGCTTGGCAGTTGCGGTCCAAATTTCAGAAAATAACGGATTTCTGTCTCAGTCGAGCAGTTTATGGATTAGGCTGTTGAGTTGTTCTCCGACAACCTCATTCATCATTATGGGCCTAACTACTATTCCTATAACATTTCGCATGCTGACCGCTTCCGTGGAGCAGAGTGAGAGACGGCCATCACAAAGAAGCATTATGCTTACATACGCTATAAGCACCGCCCGAAAGATTTTAATGTCGGTAAATTTCGTCGAGCTTGGGCTAGATTATGGTATGTTTCGGAGCTCGCCCTCTGCTCTTCCTGGCCAGCATACGTGTCTTCACTTAATGGGAAGACCTCTCTTGCAGAGCTGTGGACGCGATTTTAAATGATTCGGAGAAAGTTCTCGCATGACCTCCCTTCCGTTCTACAAGAAAATGGGGCCACAATCTCGGACCCCGCTTCCGTGGTGGAGTCCTTCGCTACAGCTTTCTCCACATTTTAGCCAAGATGCTCCTCCAGCATTTAATGCGATTCGTGATGTCACCGAATGACGCCAACTGGACTTTACTTTCAGTGGCGGAGAATCCCTCAACGACAGCTTTACATTGAGTGAGTCGCGTTCCGCTCTCGTTTTGTGCGCGCACCACCCCTGGTCCGGACGATATCCAGTATGCCATGCTTTGACACCAAGGTGAACGCGGTATGGTATTTCTGTTAGATTTGTTCAACAAGATCTGGACAGAGGGTATCATCCCAAAGTTCTGAAGAGTGGCTACTGTGTTCGCTATTTGAAAATCGGGTATAGATAACTCTACCCTTCCCCCAATCTCTAAGTCGTGCGTGTGCAAATTGATAGAGAAATTGGTAAATGTTAGACTAGCTTTAATCCTGGATAGCGGAGGCCACCTGCCTTTTGCAAGTTCCGCTCCACTTCAGATACTTGCTCCGACTGGAAAATGCCGCTTGCAAGGTCTCCCTTCGTTGATAACACTACGCCAAGTTGTTTTTCGATTTGAATTTGAAAAAAAGTCTATAATACCGTATGGCGAAACGATATCATAAAGACTTACCACACGATACAGGTTAGGGGACACCTCCCAATCTTTATTTCTAAGTTTTTGAGACATCTTCGATTTTTCGTACGCGTGGGAGAGCCGTTTGTGGCTCACTGGAGCAGGAATAAGATGTCCTGCAGGGAAATGACATCAGCGTCACTCCCGTGTTACCGGAAGATGTTTTCGCTACACTTTATGTGGACGACCTTTCCGTCTCCTTTGTTGCGGTACAAATCCCAACTCCGGAGCGTGGACTCGAACAGTTATTAACCGCATCTTTCGCAATGCTGAAGTGCACAGGGTTCGGTTCCCATTGGCCAAGACTAAGGTGGTGCACTTCTCCCGCCATCCACGGTTCCACATTGACCCAGACTTGTCTTAAACAAGGCTTGGGTCTAGTAGGAAAACGAATCGGTTAAATTGATAATGGTGTGTCAATTCTCCCACATTGTAGAAATTGATCTTTAACCCATCTACCAGTAACACAATACTCTGGCACTTATGATTGACCATATATTGCCTCAGAAGGGCTATCTACTGTTCTGGTCTTCAAGAATAATATAAAGCCTAGGCAACCACATTACGATGCGGCGAAGCTCTATCGAAGCCGGCTAAGAGCGGAATAGAGAGACGACAGAATATCGGAAATCCAGGTGGAGCTGGAGTGTTGCCACCTGAAGGGAGGTGTTGAGATCAAAATAAAGAACAGAGATATCATGATGGGTATAAATTGCGCATCTACCTGCCTAACTCCCTTCTCGTAGTAAGTTCGCCCTCAGCTCCTACCCATTAACCTAGTGTCCACGGCAAATCTACTGTAGGAAAATGCCTTTTTGGTCTACTTGAAAGAACTACGGAGGCTATTTTATCAGCGAAGAACCCCACTGGGATGGCTCTAGACCACTCGAAGAAAACCCATTGAGGGTTATTAACCACGGAATGCGCCGAAGCCGTTGTATTCTTCGAGTAATTAGCGAAGAAAGTCCGGCCCGGTACGCGAGCGAGCCTTCAACTTCCGTTGTATCGAATCTTGCTTTTTGAATAAACGTTCCCCTTTGAAGGGGGACCACTAGTAGTGCCCCTTCAATTTCGGGCAGGGAAGGAGCCGCCATGGGTTCCTTGCTGCTGCACTCATTTCGGAGAGCAATATTCAAACTGCTTAGGGAAGGCAGCCACCGGCATCTTCCTGGTCGTTCCCTCCTCCGAATTGAGGTACTCGTTGGAAGAGCGTTGTCGTTTCGTTTCATGCAACGCGGTTACGTGGAAGGAGGTGGGTCTCTGGTATTAGATGAAGAGGGGTTTCGCCCTACCCGCTGCTCGTTGAACTGGGGCAGGCAGAAGGTAAAAGTAGAACACACAGAAGGGTTACTAATTTGCACGAAAGCTGTTGCGCTCTTAGGCCTGGAAGGGCTAGGAGCGGAGGGTGTCTTTTTTAACTCGTGGTCTCTGAACGAATCTCGGTCGGCAGTGTGTGATCCGACGCAATTCACACACTTTGCTGTACACGAAAAAAATTATTGTGTACCACCTTAGAGCAGTTTGCAAGGATTTGGGATTAACCCGACTTAGCACGTCTGCAGGATTTATTTGTGTGGCTGAAGGCGTGGCAATTAAAACACCTACGTGGTAACGGTACCAATGGGGCGGTTAGTATATCGCAATAATTACAAACCAACAGTGCTTCAATCCACTCCAGAGGACGAACGTCGTCATTCCGTGGAAGAGTAGGTTTTAAAGAACTTCTCTAATCGACAGAAAGGAATAGAAACACCTCAGTTTTTTTGCGGCAACAGAAGTGTGCTTTAGAAGAGCTAATTGATAGAAATACCTTGGGGGTTGTTTGAAAAGCTCTTTGAAAACTAATCGTTCCTGGAGAGGACGACGCTCGTCCCCCGAGGGGCTTGAAGCAGTGTTTGTTGTTAATTATTGCTACATACTTACTGCATCAATCGTCTTGATTTTTTTCCATCTGTTATGAAGTATTTAGCTTAGTCTAAATACTTATTTTTCAGCTTTCTCAGAGGAACTCTTTGAAACCTGACATTCTTTGCAGAGGACGACTTTCGCCCCTCATGGGGCTTAAGGAGATTTTGTTGATAATTCACTGGTTTGTTTTCAAGGTCTAAAACATAATACCTGATCTTAGGTCAGTTTTTCATGCTGAATCCGAAAATCAGGCTCATTATATCTAATCAGATCAAGTTTTTGAGATATAAGCACATGCCAGAAATTCCTATTATCCGTTCTATTTATAGGCGAATGTACACAAAATAGTAAATTTTGAACTGATTTATATAGAGGTTTACAGAAAGATTTAATTGGTACCAAGAAGACTACAACATACAAAAAAGCTACTCATGGATGAATTGTCTCTTCAGGGACTTCCGATTGTACCCAGTAGACACCAAATCTCTTTTAAGGCACCAGCAGTAGTCAGCCAGAAAGTTGACATCCCAACGCCCTTGGTAGCGTTCCTCGATCACATGGATAGCTTGGTGAAAGCGCTCACCCTGTTTTTCACTGAAGTCTCCATAATTTTCGGGAAAATAGTCCAGGTGGGACCGAAGGAAGTGCATTTTCACTGACATGCGTGCACCAAGTTTGCGGAAATTATCTATTAACTTATCAACAATCTTCTCATACTGAGGACTTCTGTGGTTGCCAAGAAAGTTTGCAATGACTGACTTAAGGGACAACCAGGCAGAGAGTTCAGCATGATTCAGTGCTCTATCAAAACTGGTGTCCTTGATGAGCTTTCTTATTTGAGGACCATCAAATACACCTACCTTCAGTTTTTTCCATGCTGACTCGTGGAAACTTCTGACGGAGGAAAGCAAATCCTCTAATTTCCCACTCCATTGCAGGGGTGGAAGCAATATCTTGCTCGGTTCAACCAGAGGGTGGGACAGAACGTTCTGTGAACCGGGTGGTCATCCTTATCTTGACGGCCAGTCTTGTCTGACATACTGCTGGTCGTTAGTCCGACTTTCCAACAAGCCCCCAAATCATGGGTACTTTGTGTACATACCATTAATTATCTGGAAACTACTATTTGACACTCCCCGCAGCCAAAATGGTCCCTAAAAAAGAGAGAGACCCGCGGTCCCCTACCGTGGAACGCAGTTAGGCTCTGGTTTTGATGGAACATGTGCCGTTCAAACAACCTCATTGCATGATTCGTGCGAATGCCTCGACATTGTTTGAAGCTGGCGGGCTGAAAGACGCCGGGCAGTTTCTCATGAAGCGGCTCCGAGTACATAGAGGCTCCATTTTCTTTTCTCATTATTTTATAAGCGAGGACAGTGGGGCCTTTACCTCTCTAACCACACACCCCCTCCCCGAGGTGACTGCGAGGCAGGACGGACCCGCCATGGCCTCCTCCCTGCCCATACCAGGCAGAGAATGAGCCCCTTTTCTTGGTGTTGTTCATCGATTTCTTTACAAGCGACCTATTGTTCCCACTATGGGCCCACCCAGGAAAGTATTGGGCTCTGGGATAGTTCCTCCGTATGGATATTCCCCCTCGAGGCACGAAGGCTCTCATCTGCAAAATGCCAGGGATATTTAGGTTTGTTAGGGAGCAGCGAGGGCCGGTACCACTCTTCCGTCATTGAATGTCCTGTGCACCTGTGCACCAGCGCACCGGCCCCAAGAAATTCACAATTTTGGGGTTTAGGAATCTTGCAGGGTCTCCCCGAAAGGATTATTTACGGATACAGGGTCCATGCGGGAGCTTACGAGCTAACCGTTTCCACCCCTAATGGTATGGAAAGGCCTCTTAGAAGGTTTAGGTGTAGACACCTCCACATTAAAGAGGGATCCGCTTAGGGTCAGCTTCCAGGAAAAAAATGTAAGAGGGAAGTTCCTCTATCCTGGAAATATATGATAGAGCCACTTTGAGGCAGCTCACTAAATAGATATTAAAGGGGAAACATCCTCACCGATGGAAGGTGGTGGAAAGGAGGCCCCCTTAAGAAAACGTTGTGAGGTGGCTTTCCTCGCCCTCCTTCCTCCCTTCACTCAGGCCTATGTCAGAATAAGGTTATACTCTTAGTCGGCGTTTTCTTCTGTTTCAAAGAATATCCGTTGGCAAAGTTAACAAAAAGAAGAAAAAAAAGGAAGAAACAGAGCACACTCGTAACTCAGTATAGCCTTCGACTAGAAAAGAGTTAAAGAGAAAGTGGTGAGTTATATCTCGTATCTTTCCGCTCTTGCGTATCCATTCTAATAGTTTCGTACCTTTCACTGGATACCTCCATAGGTGTGTGATTGTCTCACGACTACAATGACCGGAAGTAATCCAGCAAACGATCTTCTTCAAAGACGGTCTCGGATGGTTCTTATAAGGTCGCAGGTAACGTATTTGCCGTATTCAAATGAATACCTTCTCACAGTAGCGATACTAGTTAGCAAACACTGATTCAAAGATCCTACCTAGGTCAGATGTAACGAAGAGTGCCAGGTGGATGTAGAGAGCCTCACCCTTGGCACTCGTTCAAACGTGCCTGTCCCTTGCAGGCGCGGAATTAGGGGTGGGAGGAGAATGAGGTTGCTGAATTGCCTCCCCCCCCAAAGTTCAGACCCGTTTATGTTTCATTTTTTTTTAAGCCATACTTGAATTCTGCTATCCAGAAAGAGTTATGTAATAATATATCTAAATACATTTTTTTTTAAACCGTGTGGAAAAAAAATCCGATCTGATAAAGTTAGTGATCACTTCCCTGTGATATACTCCTATTTATTAATTATATCAATGCATTGTAAGATTGTCATTGTTAATGTTCCATGCCCTTTTCTTAGACTCGTCAGAGGGAGATATTCAGGTTACCACCCTCCGAATTTTTATCCTGTATCCGCCACTGGCCTCTTGGTAAGCTAGTTACTTGTAAGGAATACTCAATGGAGTATTCTAGCAGGTCTTTTGAATAGACTAGCCCTTTAACGAGGCTCACGTTAGGTTGTGGAGTCACCAACACAACAATCTAATTGGGTGTACGAAGATCATTCAATTTCACACTCTGTGTAGGATTAACCACATTAATCAGAAAGATCTCGTCCAAGAAACCATAAACTTTCGGTTCTAACGAAAACTATGCACACCAGACAACCTTGTTCCGTCAGTCGACCTAATGAGATAAAAACATTTAAAGACAGTGGACTCAAAGCCGTCACACAACCTTTCGATGAGGGGCCTCGACGTCTCCAAGGCTCTGCTATATCTGTTTGTCGAGGTTTTAGTGAGTGGGTAATCCCAGTCCCACTTCCTGAACATATATTTTCTTACCGCACCGAGGTGAAGCGGAGGTGAAGCGTATCCAATACACCTACCTTAGCTACTTCCGGTGAATAATTACCCCGGGGCGTACCCTTTTGATCAAAACTAAAATGATGATCCCCTGAGTGTGTTCTCCACTCAGTATAAGCCAACCATGGGCGGGTCGGTGGAATAATGAGTTTTAAGCCGAGTGGATTGCTTAATAATTGCCAAGGGATCGTCCAAATTAGTTAAACACACAGATACAAAAATAATCTTTGATGTACATGAATTTGAAATAAACAGCGTATATAAATATAAAAAGGATTAATCTTGCACTGAATAAATAAGTCTACAAAATGTCGTGGGGATTACTTGCAGATTACTCACTGGGATGTTTGCGTCTTAATGACACCAAACAGAACGGATGGAATATTATTATTGAGTTAAACACTGAATTAAGTGAGCACTTCTAATATTCGAGGGTATGGGCTTAGAATGAAGATTCTAGTACACAAATAAACTGGTGAAGTTAGGGGAGGGGATAATTCAATTAACGATACCTTTGAGTTCGTAAGTATTTTTGAAAGGGGGGCGGTGAAGATCTTCTTCTGGTAACGATGATCGCACCTAGTCCAGCCGTCCGAGGTTACCGAATGAGAGGGTAAATCTAGACCGGTGATATACTGATCCTTTGCCGGATCACGAAGGTAAGCCAAGCGGTGAAACTCAATCGGACTTCTTCCTCGAAGTACATGTCCGATTATTCGGCTCCTGGAGTGGGTAGCCAAAACCGATTACCTAGCTACGTCTAGGGTAATCCGCAGAGGGAGGTCCGTGTAACCTCAGACTCTGAAGCGAAGGGGGAGGGGGGATGCTGCGAAAAGTTTGGTACCTACAAGTACCGTGACGGCAACAACCAATTTCCCGAGAAGTTCCTTCCTTGCAGCGGGTGAACGGTTTCTTCTGTGGATCGAGTTTCACACAAACTCGACATATGTCCAAGGGCTTCTCCTGATTCCAGGAAGAAGTCTTCCTTTTATTCCTCCCATGAGAAAAATCGAGAGAGCGAATCGAATTCTCGTAAAATCTATATCGTCGCGCGAAAGACCTTTTTTCATCTTTGGGCCGACGATATTTCTTTCACGCCTTCGAGCCATCTCGCAGTTTACGATTGGGCGAAAAGGGGCGATAGAAAATTCGAGGCGAGGGGTGCATTTTAGGGATACGAGAGAGCGCGCAGCTTTGTGTCGAAGTTTTTCTGCGTACACCTATGCACGCGGTATTTAGACTTCTACACTGTTGTTCCTTTTTTATTTAGTAATTGTATACTTTATTTTTCAGTGGGCTTTTGGCTTTCCTAAGGAATCTTCAGACGGGAGTCTTTTAGTTGTAGAGGCAGATTTAACGCTGTTCTTTCAGGTTTCCTTGCATCCTCTACCAAACATGACTCGGGGATCAGAGTGAATGATCCCCACCCTTTTCTCCCGACTTGGAAAAAGAAGGGGGTAAAGAGATGCCTTCGATCGTCGCTTAATCGTTCTGCCTCGCCTCCCAAGTAGGCCCAGATAGAGAAGAGTCGGCCAGAGTTGAAGTAGGTGGAGGGGAGTAGGGTGACTAAAATATTTCAACTGACAAAAGAGAGAAAGAGAATATAAGTTGATATATGTTTACCTTCTCCTCTTAGTGGATAGGAGGATAGAATGAAACAATGGAAAAACTCCATTTTGTGGCCCTACTGATTTTCGTGGAATCTGAACCACGCATCTCTCAATTTCTCAGCTCGTTTCATCGCTTTTATCTCTTTTATTCCAAATTCAATCGCTAAACTTCATACAAATAGTAGGAAGGCCCCTAATCTCACCTCACTTTTGCAGTTTCCCTTTCATTCATATCTTTATTGTGGCATTCATGCTATTATGAGTAAGTTGTTGGAACATGGGTTGATTATTTTTAGTTTCGTGTATGTTTTAGTGTTTACTTGCATATATCAGTTTATAATGTAATTTTTACACTTTAGCTTTAGTTCAATTTGACTTTTATTTCAATTTGTTTATGCACTTTGCACTTAACTCTAGGTTTAATATCTGACTTTTATTTATTCACTTTTTACTTCCTTTTGTTCTTTTAAATTTGAGTTTAGTGTTTTTCCCACTTTTCCACTTATTGATTAGTTCATTGGGGGAAATTTAGCTCACTTGGGTCTCAAATGGGTAGTCTTGTTTGGTTTTTATTGTCGATGCTTTTAGCATTATTGGGGTATATCTCCTTATCGGGTTTAGTTCTTAGTTGGTTTAATGTCCCGTTTGGAGTGACTAATTCGTGTTAATTTGTATTGTTGGTGACTTCACTTTTAAAAGAATACCGGTGCTTCCTCAACCCTCAGCTGATGTCTTCTGCTCGGGACTCGAGCGTTAAAAGGGGGTTTCTGCTTGGATGATGATTTGCTCTGCAAATATTGAAGAAAGTGCGTTTATTTTCCTCCACATTTTCACGGGTCTGTTCTTGATATTAATATTGAGCAGTTCAATTCCTGCCTCGCGGTGTAGAATTCGCTAACTTTTTCTCTCTTCTTTTCGTATTTGTAACTAAGTAGAGAGCTTTGATTTATATCCTCTAGAGCCCCAGGTTTATGGTCTTTGTTTCGCTGTTGATTAAAGTGGAAAGAGGTACATAAGTATTTCCCTTCCTAGCGCCATGTGAATTTTCTTTTTGTTTTTCATGCTTAGGCTGTGTATTAGGTTTAACATCGGTGTTGCCTTGCTTTTTCTTTCTGCTATGTGATTTTTGTAGCCTCTTCATGTTATTTTTAATACCAAGATTTTATCTTCCGAATGGGATCTGCAATTTTGATCTTCTACTTCGATACCTGCTACCATATTCCTGGAAATTGGGACTATAGTCAAATTTCTCCTGTTAGTTCTTATTTTCCCGTCCCTTTTGTAGTTATTGATGTAGCTAAATTTTAGTGCTGCTTTCATAGCCTGAAAGCGCTCGTTTTTTTAATGTACTAACGACGAGCTGGCTTATTTCGTTCGCGAATTGTACGTTAAAGATCTTGTATTGAATGCCTTTTATCGAGGTCGATGTACTACTTCTCTGCTTTTGCCTTGATTATTTTTTCTCTTATTATGCCAAGGGCCTCTTCCTTTTCTAAATCCGAAATAGTAATCATTCTATCTATAGATTATTTTCTTCGGGACATTCTTTAAGCCTTCGATTGAGGACTTTTCGAATACTTTACTCATGAAATTCAATAGGATATAAGCCTGTAACTGTTGAGACGACTAGGTAGTTTACCTAGTTTTGTGGCGAAAATCATTTCTAATACCTTGATTCGTTTAGGAAGTACCCGGTGTTTAGGCACACGTTATAGTTCTTGATTGTTTATGATATTGTCTGGTGCCTTGCTGAGATTTATTATGGTTATTCCTGTGGAGTCTTGCGTTTTTTATTTGAAGTAATTGATTGCGTCTTTTAATTTTCCGTTGTTGTAGTTGTCTTCAGCCCAGAATTTCTTTTCTTTTTCGCATTACTGTTGGGGTTGGGGATATTTTTTCTATATTGTTTAACAAGTAAGTGTGGACAATTTGGGCTATATTTGGATTAAATATTCGTTCTTTTCTGGTTTTATGGAGAACACGGACTTCCAGTGGTCGCGGAAATGTTCTTCTGTGGTTCTATTTGCTAAACTCCTTTCCCTTTCCCCGTTCGATGTTTATTATTATTTTTATTCTCAGGGGTGGCGCCCTTAAGTCTGTTCATTAGTTCCCAATTTTCTTTTGGTCTTCTCTCTACGTTGATTTTATCTATAAGGCTATTCCATTTATGTCCTTATTGTTCTTTGAGATACCATAGCTCTTGTTTCTTCCTCCTGAGCGCTGAAAATCTTTCTCTGTTTGATCCAATGATCTCTATCTATCAACTTTACGTTCACTGAGTGGAGAAGAGTATAGATTCTTATTCTCGGGATGTTCCACCACAACCACGCTTGATCATTTCATGGGCTACACTGTCAGTGTAACATATCCACTATCATCTCCATTATTCGTAGTTGGTTTACATCATACTGTCATTCATGTGTTATTCTGGCTATTGCCAGAATGACACACGAATGCTGACTGCTGCACAGTGGCAGGAGTCAGCAGCAGAATTAACCTATTATTGTACCAACTATGTAAATGATTATAAAAATCGATTTTTTGTGTAATACCTGTAATACCATTTCATTTATATTACTACTTATTGTTTTCTTTTACTTAAAAATGTTTTATCATGACGTTTTGACATTTCAAGCGCTCGTGGGGATCCTAAGCGACCGCTTAGTTCGCTTATCCCTCAGGTAGTCGAGTGAGTCTTCTTAGCTTGTTTTGTCACTACCCCAAACTTTTCATTTCTTTTCCTTTCCTCTTCGTCTTTCGATTCTTTTCCCTCTCTTTCCATGATTTTTCTCTTTTGGGGGCATAGCATGGCTATGGTTATATGCGATCCCTTCTGCTTATATATCTTTTCAGTTTCTTTGCTGCTCTCCACTCATGTCCTTTTCGTCTGAACATATTATTTCTTCTTCGTTATATTGTCTGGTAAAGTGGTTTCGCATTTTATAACATCTGAAGTATATTTGGATGTGAATATGCTTATGGCGTTCCATGCGTACGCTATGTATCGATTTCGGGCTTAATTTTCTTGATGAGTAATGCTTCAAGGATCCTTAGGCGACGGGTATCTGAATTTCTTCGGAGAATAGAAGTGATTTCGACAAGTATTTTCTGTTTATTCGTTGTCTATATTCGAGGCCATAATGTTGTTTGATGGTATCTTTTTAGGGGTGCATAGTCAATCTTCGGCTGAGGATGAGGCTTACAGTCTTCTTGGGGTTATTGGAATTTGTATGCAACGTTGGTCGATTTCAAATTAGATTCCTGGGGGATGATGATTTATTTCATTGTATTTCAATATATTCTTAATGAGATTTTTTTTAGTTGTTGCTTGATATTATAGTGGTCTCTACAATCTCTTTAAAAGATCGTGGAGAGCAATATAATACCAAGAAACAACTAAAAAATCGGTTGTGTATGCGCAAGTCATTGGGTTCTGGTAAAAGAGGAATAGCGGGTTTTCAACTTGTTTCTTATCCCGGAGAGCCGGAATATTTGGAATTATGGATGTTACTTGTAACTGTAACTCAGCTTCTATATTCATTTTATTCTCTAAATTTGTTTGTTTCTGAATACAGTGAAACAGTTCTTTAACACAAATATTTAGTAGAAAATCGCATAAGTACCTTTAAAGCTTCTTATGATTATAGCAGGGTACTTTACAAAAAATTCAACCCCAAATTTTTGCAGTTCAATTTGTCTAAATCTTGGTTTTAACTTTAATTTTTTTACAATATATATTTGTTTTTCCTTTTCTTTCTAAGTTCGCTTAAGTTTAACGAGTCTAGAATTTTATTTTGCACCCAAAGGTGGTTTCAACTTCTGTTAGAAAATATTCAACTAAGGTTGAACACAAATCAGAGAAATTTAAAATGAAATATTACTTTTTAAATACTGAAGAAACAGATGGGCAAATGATGCCAACATCAAGGCAGACTCTGTGAAAAGGAAATAATAAGAGAACAAGAAAAGGTAAAAAAAATGACAATAAGAAACGTTAATGGACTGGTGATGGCAATTGATGACGCAACTGCTTCTTAAAAACAGATGTTATAAGATTCAGGAAAAACAAAATAGGGGGAGGGAGAGCAAAGAGCGCCACAATCTAGATGTGGGGAGAATGAGCATTTATCAACTTAGTTATCTTGGAGTTCAGTATCTGTACACAGTAATCATGTAGGAAGCCTGACGTATATTGTATGGACGCAAGAGAAGAGGTGGCATACAATAATGTAATTCAATTGAGCAATGCAGAATATTGTATCCATAAAATAGGAAGAGAGAGCAATGTTGTTGATTAGACACTAAGCCTTTGATTTAACTCTATCAAGAAGGGGAGTGAAAGATGAGCCACACCAGATATGGGAACCATATTCCATAGAAGGGCGAATAAATCCTACATATAACGGGAGAAGCTGCTGAAAAAAGTAACTGCGACATCTGAACAGAATACCCAACTTTTTTACCGGCATACTTAGCCAGGCGCGCAATATAATCCTTCCAAGACATTTTGCTACTAATTTTTAGACCCCAAATAGGAGGGGTATTAGACAGATAGAGAGGAAGGAAGGTTGTCTTGGAAACTTTGAAACGCAGCAAGTTCTGTCTGCCCCAGTCAGAAATATGATTCAGATCCACATTAACAACATTAGACAAGCTTTGGTGAGTATGAAAGCGTGGAAAGGAAGTTGGCTGAGAAGAGAAAGAGGATTTGTGAAGAATAGAATTAACAGCATATGCATGGGTGGAAGAGGAGTAGGTATAAAGAAAGTCATTGATGGATAGCTAAAAATTGCAGGGAATGTCAAAAAACACCCCTAGAAATAGGAAAAGGTGTGACTTAGCACCATTAACTACGATAGAGATTGAACGGCCAGACAAAAAACTAGAGACCAAGCCAGGTAGTGAGGGGGTAAAGCCAAAGGCAGGAGGTTTAGACATGTTAGACTGTGTCAAAAGGCATAGAAATTTCAAAATAAGGCGATATAGAATTCCTCATAGGTTTCAGAGAGGATAACCAAATATGAGAGACATGTGCCAGGATATTTACTAGTTGTGCTAGCCTTACGGAACCCATACTGGTGATCAGAGAGAATATAATTATTTTCCAAGTGTTTAAGGGTGTGAGCTTTAAGTAACGTCAAGAAAACTTTAGGGATATTAGAAGTAAGAGCAATAAATAATATAAATGATAGTTGGAGGGCTTAGACTGGTCACCTTTCTTAGGATCAGGCTACAAATGACGATACTTATAAGGGAAGTGAGCTTTTAGCCTGTTTAAAAGTTAAAAATTATGTTCGGCTAAAAAGAACCAAATTTGTTTACGTAATTTGAAAAACTGCACCAAAATATTTCTGTGAATTAACTAACTATTTTGGTATGCAGTAATAAAGCTATATGCACATTTTCCATACTTTAACATAAGGTGGATATTTTTGCGTTTAGTTTCCGTATTATTATAAAATTGACTGGTTTACAGCATCGATTTTGACTTAGTTTTAGTTCTTGAGGTACACGTTTCAGTGTCGATGAAGACTACAATGCATGCTTCGGCTATTGAGATTTTTTTGTTTTATTCTTGTAACAGCACACACAAATTTACTTTTCATAGCTGCAGCTCCATCGCAGCTTCCATGAAATTTTATTATTCCATAAACTAATTAATTAAATTAAATATTGCTTCCTTTGTAGTATGACTCTCTAAAGGTAAACAGATGAATATCTTCCACACTACTATTGTCATAAACATAACGTGCAAACACAAATAAATTTGATATGCTCTGAAAATCTGTCGACTCGTCCATTTGAATAGAATATTTTGAGGTTCTTTAAGTCGTGTCATTGACTCAGTTTCACACCCACAAAAAATGACATTTCGTTAACACTTTTTAAAACTGTGCCATTTGAAAGTGGCACTTTCTCAATATTTGCGACATATTTTTTATCTAGCATGCACTCTACTAAATATTGTTGCCCAGGGCGTTCCTATTAGGCTTTCTGCTAAAGAGAGATAAATAGTAGAGATGGCAGTTTTTGAAAATGTTGCAATACCGCATTAAAACATTAAAAATTTCGAAGCCTCTAAATCAACAGTAAAAGTCAATGGTTTTTTTTGTATAAACCATCATCATCGAAGAGGGAGAAGTTAGCTAAAGCTGAGCTGTTAATTGCTGGATACCTTACTGAGCACAATGTTCCATTTTCTCACGTCGATGATCTAACAGAAGTGTGAACACGAGCATTTCCTGATAGCAAAATTACAACTAAATTAGCTCTAAAACGGACAAAACTTAAGTATCTTATCCAAGATAACATCGCATTTGACGAGAAAACAAGAATAACGAGTATTTGTAGAACTTTCTTTTTATTTTGATAGATGAAAGTACGGATATAGCAATAACGAGTGTTGGCTGTAATAGTTCGATACTTTGATGAAGAAAAGCAAGATGTTGCAGATGCGTTTCTTGATACAGTTGTAGCTGAAAGTAGAACTGCGCAAAATCTTTATAGTGCAGTCAAGCCTTTGCTAATTGAAAGAAGACTTCCATTTGATAATCCAATAGGATTTGACAGTGATAACTGCTATACAAGGATGAGTGTTAGAAGTGGATTCCAGAAATTGTTAAGAGAAGATATATCTTGCGTTTTTATTTTAGGATGTGTTTGCCATTCATTCATACTCTGCAAGTCACGCTGTGAATCTTCTTTCCATATATTTAGATGATCTTTTAAAGGACGTTTCTTCCTACTTTTCTCATAGTAGCAAACGTATGAGAGATTATGAATCTTTTCAAGATGTTTTTAACATAAAACACGTTAAAATATCAAAACTTTTTCAGACGAGGTGCTGTCTCGAGAAAATGTCATTGCGGCTATATTAGAGCAATATGATACATTAACCCTGTATTTTAAAAGCGAAATAAAAACTGAAAAATTGATGGAGCAAAAAAAAAAATTATTAACTATCGCAAACAGATTGAAGACATATATCTTGGAGGAAGAACAATGACATATCTGATGAAGGATTCATTTGTGAATAACATTATGTAGTACGCAAAATTCAAAACATTGTTTAAAATTCCTAGTGGAACTGTGTCTTCATTAAAAAAAAGTTTCCATTTACCGAAGATGGAGTTATTATTAGCAAATTGAAAATCTTGGATCCAGTTATTGCCCTCGATGTCAAACAATCATTTGAATCAATAGCACACAACTACACATTTCCTTTCACTTGTGAGAGAAGAGGAGCTGTGTCGAGGAACGACACAAGATGTCCCACTGTCTAATATGGGAACATACGTAATTGAGTCAGACCAGCAAATCTCGGTCCTGTACTCAGGCAGGTATGCAGCGAAGGGAAGGCAATGGCCTTCCAAAGTAAGAGTGCAACTTAATTACAGGTTGGCTAATCAAAAGGGGAACTCGTTTGCCAGATTCAACTCGGGAGTTATTTAAGGAAACACCTCTACAAAAATAAGATTTAATACAAAATAAATGATTAAATATTGAGACAAGAATAATAATGGAAATTAGCATAAAGGTTAGTGTGAAAATGAATATTATAGTGGGCAGGAATCAATGGAAGCTGGGCTCGGGAATTATTAATTAATTCGATGGTTTAAATAAGAGGAGTAAGATTACTAAATCTTTTCGTTATGCGATTATGGGGTCTTCTTAGTACTTGAGAGAATGAGGTGACTTACGAGGGTAGGATTCTGGATTACCTCGGATGATTGACGGGAGCGGAAGACCAGTGGCCAGATCTTCGTGGAACGAACTCGGGGTAAGAGAGTTCAGGGAACTCCAACGGGTTTGCGATTACTCCAACTTCCGGGGGGGAAGGGGCGACCACAGTAGAGACTAGTCAAGGGAATAGCGTAGAATCTCCACGAAGACGGATGAGAAGAGGTGAAGCCCAGGACAGTCTTCCGGGACGTAATAAAATAATGGTAATCTTCCTCTGAACAGAGCGGATTACGGAGAGGATCTGCCCAAGAGATTACGACGACGAAGCTCGGTTCGACTGGGGTACAGATGCTCTTGATCTGGGCGACAAGACTTCCTAATTCGCACTCTCTGATGAGAACTATGCACTTGGTCTTAAATAGGGTAGTTCGTCTGGAGGCAAGAGGAGGGGGGGGGCGAGGCGAGCAAAGTCCCAAGGGATAGCATGACGTCAGAGAATGCAAACAAGGGAGTTTGATAAGCGCCGCTTTGACGAAGCGACTGGGGAGGGGGGGGGGGGCGACACCAGCGGCCAGACGGGCGGGAAACACTATCAGATTGGGGGACGGTGGTCATAAATGAAAACAAACATAGCTGTCGCCAGTCTAGGCCTGAGAAAATTAAGCCACACGGCGCGTTCGAATTCATACTTCCACAAGCTGGATGCGCTCGATGATCAGTGGCGATGTTTATGATTGTCTGGAGACAGTCCACCATTAAGTTATAAATCTATTCCTAAATACTAGAAGAAATTGAAAACCATAAAGGATGTTTTAATAATTCTAAATTTCCGTTGTTCTCTAAGTTTTATAAGTGTTTGACTGTGCTGCCTCATTCTTCAGCGTGTGTATGTAGAACGAATATTTTTTCTAATATGAACTGTGTCGAAACCAAGGCCACATATTCCTTAAAAGCAGAGACCACGAAAGATAGGATACTTACAAAACAGCACATAGTGAAGTGTGCGGGAACGTGTACAAAATAGGAGCCGAACAAGGAATTAATCAAAAACGTAGTAGACGGAACAGTAAACAATCGATACACAAAGATAATAAGTCAACTAATGGAAGACGAAAAGATAACACTTCACGAAGGATTTGATGTCCAAAAGTACTTTATGTTACTAAGAACGCATACGTTAACAACAAGTAATTAATTAATACTACTTATTACATTGTCGCATCAAAGTAATTAAAGGCTATACCTATGTGTTTTAAGCATATTACCTAATTTAGGTATTTAATGTACAATCTGTTTTTTTTTAAGGTTCAATCTGGGTTGTTTGGTAAAATCTCAATGGTAGCCCTGGTCCAGAGTACAAGGAACAACGATTACGATGCAGCTCGTCCCGGCATTAGGAAAAGTATCAGGTTTGGAGATACTCCAGACTGAAAGACTTAACAAGAATGTGCCGAACAGTCTGGGAAACCACACAGTCACGCAGTACAGTGCGTTCCGAGATTGTGTCCAATTTTAAGACGACAGAAAGCGACCTGGAGCCCCCAAGGCATTGATGGGTCGGTCCAAGAGTAGAGTCGCGGCGCGATGGCATACAACTTATAATCCTTTCGGCCGTATTCCATCTTTTTTGCAAGGCAGTCAGGATGCTGACTTGGTTCCTGCCATGGAATCATTATGAGGGAGAGTGAAACACTTGTCTGGTCGCCCAGTTCGCGTAGGCCCTTTGTCGCCTTCATAGGTCAACCCATTCACAGCAGTCCATACATTTTCAGGAACACAGCAGAAGATAATATCTATATTCGATCAGGTTACGGAAACAGTAGCGTGACGGATTCCGGGAAGCGAAGAATGGAGAGATTCCAATGCCCCTAATGCACTCAGGGCGCTTTGTGAGTTGTAATAAATCATGATCCGCCCTCTTAACTGTGCATGACGCCTTATCTCTCCTAGCAAGCCATGTATTAGAACCAGTTCGGCAGTGAAGATAGACGCAGCACCCGCTAAACCCCCGCTGAATTCAAACGGAGGGGATACGGTGTGCAAACCGACCCTCTCTTTGGACTTGGAGCCTTCTATGTACATTAGCACGGTTTCAGCCTGACAAGAAGTGCATTCTGCAAAGGTCGAACGCAATACTTCCGATGTTATAGAAGCTTAAGGACTAGAGCCGTGGCGACAAATAATCATATATAGTACCATCCATGGTAGCATCCTGGATAGAACCAGAGATGCACCTGTTTGAAAGCTACATCAAGCTCTCGGAGGAGTTTCATAGCCCTAACTCCCCAAAGGCTTAGGGTATGACTGGCGTTTCTTGGTGGCATAGACACCATCGAGATCGGCCGAGGATGCATTGAAAGTTGTTGGCGACTGAGATAGACGCTGGGCTTGTGCGTACAAGCGCATAATGCTTGCACGCGCGGATCCGGCAGACAAGTGGCATCGACAAGCAGGCCTCAAAAGAGATGAAAGAAAGGTACCATTCGCCAAACGGAGACGGATTAGATGCATCGAGTTCACATTCTGAAATTCATGCATCTATAGTCAAGCTTCAAACGAACAAAGAAACGGTAGAAAAGTAATGTGGTAGCCCTATCAGCAGCCCAAACACTGAACGTCACGGAACAATGAATGTCCATTGTCTGGGTACAAGATACCCTAAGGCTGCATGTATGGGCCTAAACAAGACCGAATGAAAGGTGCAAGTCTAACACTTCCAAACTAACTCCGTTTAGAAGCAAGGCTGGGTAATGGTGGAACAGTGGATGGCGGTAGAAGTGAACTACCCTAGTCTTGACCAAGGAAAACCGAAATCTGTGCCTTTCAGCATAGCTAGAGATGCGGTTCAATGCCTGTGGAGTCCACAGTCCATTGTTGGCATCTCGGTCACACCAAAAGAAATCTAAAGATCGTCCACGTAGAGCGTAGCTATAAAATATTTCGGCAGCAGCGAGGTGATACATTTTATGCTCAAGACAAAGAGCGTGACACTGAGGACACTTTCCTGCGGGATGTTCTCTTTCTGCCCTATTAGGCCGGATAAGGATCCCCCTACCCGTACGAGGAATCATCGATCTTGCAAGAAGTTAGATATGAAGATTGTGAGCAAGATTGTCGTCTCCATTGTGTTGAGGGTATCCATGACATCGTATGGCCATATGGTATCATATGCATTCTCCAGATTGTAAATCACAGTGGTGTAGTGCTCTCTACGAAGGTAGGCCTCGCAGATATAATTTCCTAGTGAGAGCAGAGCATCCGAAGCGAAGTGAAATATGCGGAAGCCGCACTGTGCATAAGACAGGAAAAAGACTAATCTAAAATTTACCGATTTCTCCAATAACTTGCACACGCAGGAGGTTGGAGTTTCCATTTGCCATGAGTTTGAGAAAATACCCTCAGTAAAGATCTTGTTGAACAAATCTAACAAAAACTCCCAGGCATCGCTCATCTAGGTGTCAAAACAGGTTATGCGGGTCATCGTGCTGACCAGGGGTGGTGTCTGGCCATGAAGTGAGACCGGAACAGAACTATCACTGTAAACATGTTTTTTAAAGATTCTTCGCCTCGGGAGGTAAAGTCCAGTCGCAGAATTCAGCGACATTACGACTTGCGGTCTTGAATGACTTCACCACAGACGTGGTGTCAGAGATTGGTGCTACCTTCTCCTGGAGGACGGGAGTGTGATCCTGCGAAAACTTGCCTGAAATCACTTTTGGCTCGTTTCCATACTTCTGAAAGAGTCTTTCCGTTGAGAGAAGAAACGTATATCCGCCAAGAAGAGCGGGTGGCCCTTATAACGCATACATGCACATCGCTTATGTCTGTGTGCCGTATCTTACTCAACTTCGGTGATCTCTTCTAAGTAGTAGTCCACGAGTTCCCTCTCATAAACTACCCCTTTTACAAGATTCATGGTAAAAGGTGGTGTCACCTACCAAGGGGAGCTATTAAATGTCCGAAGAGCACCGATAATGGACGCCTGGGAAGGATCCGCTACATTCGCTATAAGGCTCATGTCCGAGAACGGGTAACTTTCGGCTTTGTACCAATTAACCTACCAAACTACTCTCTGGTAGAATACGTGACTTTTAGCCAACATGCTACCAGCACTTGAGCGAATAACCGTAAAGCGTTTGAAACCATCGTACTCAAAACACCGGGTACTCTAGATGAGGACCCTGACGTCATCGAGGCTCTACTCACACTACTCGCACCTTTCATATTTGTGTGTGATTCCCAGCCCAAATACTACTGAGGGCCGGACGTTGCCAGTCTTGTTCTGGTTGTCTGTCGACACAGCAGGGGAGCCGTCCGTCCCCGAAACCCCCAGAAAGAGAGGAGCCCCTGGTCTCCTTTGCTTTCTCCTTTTTCTTTAGAGAAGGGAGCGGAGAGTGAGCCATTTTCTCTCCACCCCCGGTAAGGAACCTAAGGGCGGACGAGCCAGTGTCAGCTATGTCCCTCAAGGTGAGGAAGTCTATAGTTGTCAAGGGGGCACCAACCGGAGTGGAAGTCTCTCCTCGTGAGCCTTCGGGCGCCCGAGCCTCTTCAGGAGGGTCTTGCATATGGTGAACTTTGGCTCGAGGGGGTCTCCCATTGTGTCATTGTTCGCTTCCAGGGCGGGGGGGGGGACTTCCGCGTCTATTTTTACCTCAGGAGGAACCTCCAAATCAACATCCCCACCAAGGTCTCAGGGATCCCGAAGAGGGACTCTATGCCTATGGCCTGTAACAAACGTCATATGAGCCGGTAATCTGACCTTCATCGTAAAAGAATGGGGCAGGCATGTCGGCACCCAACAGGGTCCGAAACACTAGTCTAATATACTGGCTGATATAGTCCAATGGGGCCTATATCAGCATCTAAAGCATCACCTGTAAGGTGCCTTATTGGCGACCCCCTGTGAAAGAGAGAGAATGGTACTAAAGTGGAGTCGTCCAAAGGCGATTCCAAGGAAGGGGTGAAGGGAATACCACTTCACCCGTAGCCATATGAGAGGAGAAAACGCCATCTCCGCTAGAAAGAGGTAGTCACCGAAAAAGCACATAGGTGTGGAGGGGGAGAGGCACTTCATCTTCAAAGGTGGAGCAGCCAGAGGGCGGGTCCGAAAGTGGTAAATGGGAAACTCTTTTATCAATGGGAAGTGGTGGGAAGGCAACCTTTCCACTAGTAAGAGGTGTGTTGTCAAATTCCTCGCCCATCCTAACACCAAGGTTGGGTGAGGTTCCGCTGATAGGGATGAAGCCTTAAATTTTATAAAGTGTACCAATAGAACAGAACTTCCTAAAGCTTGTGACCAATAGTAGAAAAAAAAGAAAATGTCGGCTATATCCCGTTTGCAGCCTATCGCGTCTCTGGTCTTCGGACTTTTCAAAATTCCAACCCTGGGCGCATTAAAGAATGGTGTTCGCAGTTGAACAACGCCACAGAGCAACCAGAAGTTGGCCAATGGACGGTCGTTCGCTATAGAACGCAGTCCCAAGTAGCTAGAGAGGCAAAGCAGCAGGGTGGATTTATTTATTAGGTCGAACTAATCGTCAACAAGACTGCAAGGATCTGAATATCTGTTGTGACAGGTCCAGAGGTAGAACCAGAGACTTTTAGTTGGCATAACAGCTATTGAGCCAACAAAGCCTGTCTACCATAACCACTACAGCCTTATGCACCCAAGAACGGCTGCGAGAGGGTGGGGGAGTCAGCCCATTAGGCGCAGGGAAGGGGATATTGGGGGAAAACCGATCTTCCCATTAATCGCGTCTCAACGCCAGTGACTTTTAAAGGTATGGCCTCTTGCAACCTGCTGGCTTTTATAAAGGTTTCAAAGCCTCTCTTCTGACACGACATGATGTAGTTGATCATGTTCTTATGACTAGCGAAAATGGAAATTGAATAGTTGTAGAAAAAAAATAAGTGAAAATAGGGACAAGGGAGGAGGTGCAGTTCCTCTGGATACCAGGTGTAAAGTCTACTCAAGGTATCTCCTGTAGGGTCACTCGAACCGGAGAGCCGTGCCTTTCTTTCAAGCTTCAGTCAACCCCAGGGTGACACCATCTACTCTCTTGCGAGTAGATAAAATAGAGAGGGGATTTGTCGTAGAAAAAAAGTGGATGCATAGGACAACCGGAAAGTGCGCGAGCTTCGCCAGGCCCTGGAGGACGTGCTGCTCTTCTAGGTACCAAATTCGGGTGCATACTGGTTTACCACCTTCCACAAGCTACTCACCCGCGGGGTGCCTAGAGTCAAGCTGATCTCTTTCGTTTAACGTTGCTGGGATTTTTGAGTATTGATTCATAGACATGTATCCATTTGGGATATAAATATAATATGTTTCATTAATTATAGAGAACTATAATTGCCCCAACAGGTTTTAAACAAACAGGTCTTAATATTATCGAAAGGAGAAACTAAGAGTAAATGAAAATTATTGTGTCGCATTATTATGAGTTATCAAATTTCACTAGTTGTCAAATTTCACTAATTTAGCAAAGTATGCAGAATTTCATGATTTGGCTTCGTGATATTTCAATTTTTCATAAAATATTAAGAAAAAAAATTACTTAAGTTGATATATTTTTACCTTAATTTTTATTGATATTTCCCATAACCAACTATGTATGCAGGGCATAGAAAGATGGTTATAACGGGGTCACCTGACTACGATATTTAATGGGAATGTGTTTAAGATTTAAATTCCTTTTTGCCGACCATAAATATATTTTAAAAGCATCAAAATTTTGAATTATATAAAAAACAAGAGGAAATGCTTCGCCTCTCATCATAACAGGAGAAACTTGTGCTTCAAAGGAAGACCTTCGGTCTATGACCTACGGCCAAAGTAATGGTATCAGATTCCATTTCAGAATTGAATTGAGCACTTACCTTTCCTATAGCGCCAAATTCTTCTGAAATATATTTATTACTTTCTTCTTTTTCTATATCTTCTCCAAATAGAAAACTTTCAATATCTTTTTGAATAACTTCTTTTTGATATTCTCTTTTGTAATCGTAATCTTTTTTCTCACAAATTTTATTAATAATCTCGTCTTTAAAGCTCATGGAGTAAAAAGTATAAGGTAAAAAAATGTTAACTCTTAGAAATTACTTGGATAAAAGCTATAAATATATCGAAAAACAGGAACTCACGTCTTTTTTGTTAAAGTTCTAAAGCAACTCTTAAAAATAACGGATAAAAGCTTTGGAAATATGAAATCCCAGCTATGCGCTCTAATATTTCGATCGATAAATAAACTCTTAGAAAGAACTTAGATAAAAGCATTGAATATACGAAAAAACAGCCCTTCGGGCTACCTTTTCAAACTCTAAAGAAACTCTTAGAAATAACTTAGGTAAAAGCATTGAATATACGAAAAAACAGCCCTTCGGGCTACCTTTTCAAACTCTAAAGAAACTCTTAGAAATAACTTGGGTAAAAGCATTGAATATACGAAAAGATATCCCTTCGGGCTACTTTTTCAAACTCTAAAGAAACTCTCAGAAAGAACTTGGATAAAAGCATTGAATATATGAAAAAACAGCCCTTCGGGTTACTTTTTCAAACTCTGAAGAAACTCTTAGAAATAACTTGGGTAAAAGCATTGAATATACGAAAAGATAGCCCTTCGGGCTACTTTTTCAAACTCTAAAGAAACTCTTAGAAAGAACTTGGATAAAAGCATAGAGTATATGAAAAAACAGCCCTTCGGACTACTTTTTCAAACTCTAAAGAAACTCTGAGAAAGAACTTGGATAAAAGCATAGAATATATGAAAAAACAGCCCTTCGGGCTACTTTTTCAAACTTTAAAGAAACTCTTAGAAAGAACTTGGATAAAAGCATTGAATATACGAAAAGATAGCCCTTCGGGTTACTTTTTCAAACTCTGAAGAAACTCTTAGAAATAACTTGGGTAAAAGCATTGAATATACGAAAAGATAGCCCTTCAGGCTACTTTTTCAAACTCTAGAGAAACTCTTAGAAAGAACTTGGATAAAAGCATTGAATATATGAAAAAACAGCCCTTCGGGTTACTTTTTCAAACTCTGAAGAAACTCTTAGAAATAACTTGGGTAAAAGCATTGAATATACGAAAAGATAGCCCTTCGGGCTACTTTTTCAAACTCTAAAGAAACTCTTAGAAAGAACTTGGATAAAAGCATAGAGTATATGAAAAAACAGCCCTTCGGGCTACTTTTTCAAACTTTAAAGAAACTCATAGAAAGAACTTGGATAAAAGCATTGAATATACGAAAAAACAGCCCTTCGGGCTACCTTTTTAAACTCTAAAGAAACTCTTAGAAATAACTTGGGTAAAAGCATTGAATATACGAAAAGATAGCCCTTCGGGCTACTTTTTCAAACTCTAAAGAAACTCTCAGAAAGAACTTGGATAAAAGCATAGAATATATGAAAAAAAAGCCCTTCGGGCTACTTTTTCAAACTTTAAAGAAACTCTTAGAAAGAACTTGGATAAAAGCATTGAATATATGAAAAAACAGCCCTTCGGGTTACTTTTTCAAACTCTGAAGAAACTCTTAGAAATAACTTGGGTAAAAGCATTGAATATACGAAAAGATAGCCCTTCGGGCTACTTTTTCAAACTCTAAAGAAACTCTTAGAAAGAACTTGGATAAAAGCATTGAATATATGAAAAAAACAGCCCTTCGGGTTACTTTTTCAAACTCTGAAGAAACTCTTAGAAATAACTTGGGTAAAAGCATTGAATATACGAAAAGATAGCCCTTCGGGCTACTTTTTCAAACTTTAAAGAAACTCTTAGAAAGAACTTGGATAAAAGCAGAGAGTATATGAAAAAACAGCCCTTCGGGTTACTTTTTCAAACTTTAAAGAAACTCTTAGAAAGAACTTGGATAAAAGCATTGAATATACGAAAAAACAGCCCTTCGGGCTACCTTTTCAAACTCTAAAGAAACTCTTAGAAATAACTTGGGTAAAAGCATTGAATATACGAAAAGATAGCCCTTCGGGCTACTTTTTTAAACTCTAAAGAAACTCTCAGAAAGAACTTGTATAAAAGCATAGAATATATGAAAAAACAGCCCTTCGGGCTACTTTTTCAAATTTTAAAGAAACTCTTAGAAAGAACTTGGATAAAAGCATTGAATATACGAAAAAACAGCCCTTCGGGCTACTTTTTCAAATTTTAAAGAAACTCTCAGAAAGAGCTTAGATAAAAACTCTAAATATACCTATGTTATAAGCAAAATAAGGAAAAAATATCTATTATATTTTTTCCCGCTGTGCCATATCCTCCAGGACGCCGACAACAAAGGACTTCCATAATTCTTGACAAGCCCATGGTTAAACTAGGATTAGTACGTAGTGAGGGCTCCACTCCTCTTTTACGGTGACTAGCTGATAACCACTTTTGATGCTTAGGTCGCCCTAAGGTGTGTCACACACTCTGCTGTCAAATTTACACTGCTCCAGACTTTACTTAGTATAGCTGGCATTGCTCAACACCACAGTTTTGAGTTGATGTGCCCCCTCACCTGGTTTAGTCCATTAGGAAAACTAATGGCAAGGTGACTGAAGCCTTGGCGACGTCAAGTGTCTTCGGGCGTCTTCGAGCCCGCCGACTTCAAACGTTTTTTTGTTTATTTGCTCTACTAATGTGAGCAAACTTTCAGGATCGCACATATTGTTCCAGCGTCATGCATCAGCTAGGGATTTCGGTATGGAACCGAAGGTCGCCTGTTCCTAGGACTAGTACCTTCTGGTAAAATCACTTGAATCTGCCCAGGTGGCCATTAGGAATGTTTTTTTCGACGCTCGATAGTTCGCATGTACACTTGACCCCGCACTCTACCCTAGCCTCCAGAAAAGGAATGCCTACCCCTTAGATGACATCACGGAAGTGCTGGCCGACCTAGGGCTAGTCAAGGTTGAGCGAATGATGAGGAAACAGGGAGGGGCGTCGAGATGCACCGCTATACTACTCATCACGTTCAAATGTGACAGATTGCTTGATTCGCTGCTTTGAGGCCATACACGATAAAGCTGTATCGTGCAGGTCGAACTAGGTGAATTGGGGCGAGCAGCACCACGTCCCCTCGAAGCAACATGACCTGTATTTGTTTGAGAAGGAGGTCCTCCCCGTCCAGGGTTTGGACTGAATCGCTTTCTCAGAGCAAAAAGAATTGGTCTAGTCACGGTCGGCGCCACTTAAGACTTCCTAGAAAAAGCACACTGTGGTCCAGGCTCCACCAAGCCTACGAGTAAAGTAGTCTTCGCGCCAAATCAAACCCTTGTGCGTATTCTACCTATCCCGTGCACCACCCTGGCAGATATGGCGGCAATTCGACCTCATCCTCATCCTAGATACTTCCTCCACCCCATCACTACGCGACCCCTTCACAAAAAAGCAAGGGAAGCGGCCGCGCGCTTTACTGAGTCGTAAGACTCACAGGCAGTAAATCCCTCGATAGGGGTGGCGAGGCCACTTCGGAGCTCCTAAAATCTGTCCCCCGAAATGCGGGTGCCAACAAGGGATCGTCAGCTCTCACGCTCCTGTTTGAGGCCTCCAATGTAGTCGTGGACCTTCGAAGTCGGGGAGAATCTCGGCCTCAAAAGATTTCAAGGCAGGAAGAGATAGTGTCGTAAGCCGGACAAACCCTCTAGTAAGCCTCCCTAGAAGATAGCAGCACTTTCCGTGTCCAACAGCTCCCAGAATTCTGTCTCCATGAAGGCTACGGACATTCTGGTAAGGGTTTTTCCTTCCGGGAAGACCCAGACAGTTACCCTAATATAGATCCGCAAAGCTATTACCTTCAGTGGAATTTCTGTTGTCTTAGGGCTAATTGGTATGGGCTGTAGAGGCTCGTCTCCTCCTGTCCCATTTAGCTGTTTGTCTTCAGGAGACCATGTTGGGCGCATATTCCCTACCCAGCTACCGGGAGTATTAAGGTTTTGTAACCGCACTAACAGGTTATATAGGCCTTAAATATGCGCCTTAAATACCCACTTAAAAGCAGTGGTAGTGCAACTACACAGCTACACATAGATAAGAGGTACTCTGTTGTTTTGGTGCATAATCCATCATCTGCTGACCTCAATGTGGCAGAGTTCCGCCTCGTCCTAACACAATTACCGAGGCCATTTTCTCCTCCTTGGCAAGGAGGAAAAACGTGAATTTAGGTTAGAAGTGGTCGATAACCTTCATGGTAGCGATCACTTTCCCATCCACATATCTTAAGCCGGGCCACTGCCGCCTCAGAAAATTAGATCGATTCCGAAATCAGTAAATGACTGACATCCTTATCTCAGTCGAAGAGTTCAGGTCGGTTGATGAAGCAGTTGAGTTCTTCTGCAATACTGAACCTTCAAAATATTAATTAGATCAGAATTTTCAGCTAAAAGATTATTACCAAGTTTTAAATACTCCTCAAACAGTAACTGAACGTTAAAAATATTAATTAGATTCGATTTTTTAGCTAAAAGATAATTACCAAGTTTTAAATACCCTTCAAACAGTAGTTGAACTTTCAAAGTATTAATTAGATTCGAATCTTTAGCTAAAAGATAATTCCAAGTTTTAAATACCCCTCAAACAGTAGCTGAACCATCAAAGTCTTAAATGGATCTGAATTTTCAACAAAACTTTCATACCAAGTTTGACATAGCCCTCAAACATTTAGCTGAACCTTCAAAATCTTAACTGGATTGGAATTTTCAGCTAAAATCTTCATGCTAAGTTCGAAATACCCCCTAAAACATTACCTGAACGTCCAAAATCTTAAATGAATCGTTATTTTAACCTAAAATCTTCATACCAAGTTTGAAATACATATCAAACATTTAGCTGAACGTTCAAAATCTTCAATTGATAGGTACTTTCAGCTAAAATATTCATATCAAGTTTGACATACCTCTCAATCATTAGCTGAACCTTCAAAAATCTTAATTAGAGCAAAGTTTTCAGCTAAAGTATTCATAACTACCTTGATATACCACCAAATTAGCCTGAACCTCTAAAAACCCCGCTGGGTCAACCGTCCAACGAAAAAAATTTCAGTCAAAATAAACTTCCTCAAACGGATTAATTTCCATGGTTTGTTGCATCCTTTTGTGACAAAAAGGAGCCAGCTAATTTCTCACTAATCCTATTGGATTTTTCTTTTTCCAAAAGATTTATTAAGTTAATAAATATTTTTTTATTAAAATCCGACAACGAAAATGACACATTGAGGTTCAGTCAGACTTGGAAGAAAGTACCATGGCTAAATTGGAGAACCTGGTTACTAATGGTCATGAACAAGTCGCTAGACACAAGCACCAGATTACAAAATCTTGAATAGGTTCCAGGAACAGTAGAAACTCACTCTGTTCTGCTGGATTGTGGTGTAAGATTAAATGGATGCTCCCCATTTATCCATTATTCTAAGAAATATCAGCAAATTCATATACAATGCGAAATATGATTTTGTGCCTCCGAACTGACGAACATAGCGTAATATACGTGATTTTCCAGCTCACAAACGGGAAAAAGATTTTATAATGAAATTATTAGCATGGAAAATAATACATGTGTATTTATTAACAATTTATTTTTCCTTGATTAAGAGTACATCAAGTTTGCACTTTGTTTATAAAATGCGTTTAAATTAGGATCTTATGCATAAAGTGCACATAACTATCTTTTTACATGCAGTTTCATTATATATATATATATATATATATATATATATATATATATATATATATATATATATATATATATATATATATATGAAAGAAATTTCTTTCATTTTCCTAGTGCTGTGAGATGATAATGATTAATTACAGGATTAACAAACAATAAAGCAAATTATTTCAAAATTTATATCAAAGTCTGTCCAATTTTATAAAATAATTTTATATTTACTTATATGGGTTTATTTATGTTTTTGATAATAATTTAATATATATATATTCCGCCTCCAAAATGTTTTTGTACCATATTTAAAGTACTTTCAGACATTAAAATGAGTCTGTATATTTACATTTTTTTTCATTTAGTGATGGATTCACTTTTCTTAGAATTCTAGGACTTATATGTACACATAAAAGAAGAGATATAAATATGGACGAAAATAAAAGTCTTTTCTATACATATATATAAAATTTTTATACAAATAAACTTGTGTATGATTAATTTTTGAAATGAAAACCTTCAAACAAGTAAATTTTGAAATTCCATTAGGTATGTATGTACTATGTACCAGATATAAAGTGAATGGTAATTACCAATAATCAGATGCATTACACAGACGGAGGTAAATTTCATATTCATTTCTAATATGGCATCAGGTATTTTGGCTGATTATATATATATATATATATATATATATATATATATATATATATATATATATATATATATATATATATATATATATATATATATATATATATATATATATATATTAGCAATTGTGAAAATAAATCACAAAATCTAAGTCTAATTAATCTTCACTATCACACAAAAATTCTTTAAATAATCTCTCATTTTAGCCCTAAGGACGTAACGTATGTTCATTTGAATCTTTTGTTAAAATCATTGTTGTGATAGGCAAATTTGCCTGTATGTGTATATCCATGTATGATTATCCGTGTACGCTTCTGTGTATGTTTGCGTGTGATGTGTGCGTCCTCATCGCTTCTGATTCTAGTATATTTGAGTCATTGCAAATAAGTTTTTTTTCCCAGAAGTATTCGTCATTAACTGCATATTAAATAGTGCCTGAAGGGAATTTAATCCATCAATTCCCATATTCTTTAAACTAATGTTTTACCGCTGGTTATGATAATGAGAAAATTAAGAAAGGGTGAGTTTGAAAGATTGGAGCAATGTTAAGCCTTAATGAATATGTAGTCTCATAGTTATCTTGAAAACATGCATTAAACGGTTATTTTTTGAATTGGAGTATGCGGGTGTTAATTTATTTTAGAGTAGTCAACAGTTGACAGGACAAAGCTGAAAAAGGACCGAATTTCGTGATCAGCTCTATTTGTAAGGAAGTTTCACTTTTCTGGTATGGTCGCCAGAGTTACAACAAACAAAACGAACCACGGACGTTTTCATTCGGTCCCATTTGGGCCAAATGAACCTAACTTCCAAGTCACGGTCCTTTGAATAAACCGGTCGGAATTCAGTTCTGTGGTTGGGCTTACACGTGAGATTCAAAATGCAGGTAACAATCGGATATCAGGGAAATTAATCGCTGACATGGAAGAATTTAAATATTAGAAAAATCTCTGAATCATACGAGCATCCTCAACATACTACGTTTCACCTGATGCCCTGCTATTGACGCAAATAAGCGTCCTTCAAGCCGTTGAATTTAAACGTATATTGGATAAAGTGGCATCCGATTATAGTCCGTTTACTTCCACGTATCTTTAATGAGTGCAAATTTCCCAGCAAAAATTAAATAATGAATTTTAACCTCTTAAAGAAGGGTGTAATAAGTGGGTTGTTATATAAGATAACAGGTAGCTGAATCGGACAAAGATGGATGGAAGAGAGAAAGGGTTACTCGAGGTGGAGAATAATTAAAAGGACGTCAACCCTCAAAGGAATAAAAGTTGTTTCACCGCTAAAGAAACAGGAGCGAGATATTCAGCATTAAAAAAATAAAGGAGGGAAAGTATATTAAAGGGAAAAATGCTTTGTGCAAGATTTAAGGAGGAAGAAACTTGGAATATTTAGAAATAAAAGATGGTAATAAATTTTCTTTAAGTTATTTCAGTAAATTTGTGGTAAAAATATATATAGAATCGAATTACAGAAAACTCTAATTCAGGCTACAAAATCGCAAATGAGGTAAAAAACAATCAGCCAACGTTCCTCAAAACCACACCAATTTTTTTTTTAAATGACTCAACCTTATATAACAAATTATTCGTCAGTCTGAAAATAAAATAAAATTTAGTAAGACTGGAATAAAACTCAACATCAGACTAAAGTATAAAATTCAACATCAAATTTAACACTAAGTCAAATATTATTTAGCGTTAGCTCCCCCCCTCCCCTGCCAAAATTGCCGGCTAAAATAAAATTCACTCTTTTCATGATATTCGTCAGTGAAGTAAAAGAAAAGTAATAAATGGAGCGAAGTAAAGAACAAGGTTAAAAAAGATGACAAAGAAACAGGAATATAGGAAGGGGACGGTAAGTTCGAGCGAAGGGAAATTCCAAGTCGGAAAGAGCGTTTAGAAGAAGTAGGAGCATACCTAAATGCTCCCATCTCTCTCTCTCTCTCTCTTTCTCTCCCTCCCTCTCCTCATCTCTCTCTCTCTCTATCTGTCTATCTATCTCCCTCCCTCCCTCCTCTCTCTCTAGGTGTGTGTGTCTCTATCTCTCTATTTCCCGTCCCCCTCTCTCTTTCTCTCTCCCTTCTTCTCTCTCTATCTCTCTCCCTCCCTCTTTATCCCTTCCTCCCTCTCTCTCCCCCTCCCCTCTCTCTCTCCTGTCCTTTGGGCTACGACTTCCGAATAGAAACATCGCTTATCACGTTTGAGCGCCGTTAACTCACACTGGGTGTGCTTAGTGGTCGGATGGTTAGGTTGGTTTGAGTCGAAATGACTTTGCGTTGATGGGTTCGCCTTCTGGCTAACATAGGTTCGGACCCCACTTTAAACTGTCTCTGGGCCCCAATGTCGGCGTCATATTGTGTAAGTCGTTAATAAAAACATATTTTTTTCCTTTCGTTTTTTTCTCCCAATTTATTGCTTTTAATTTCTCTCTTTCTACTTCCTTCTTTCATTTTTCCATTTATTTCTCTATTTCTTTGTTTCTTTCATTCTTTCTTTCTATTTATTCCTCTTAATTTCTTTCTCTCACTCCTTCTTTCACTTTATTTCTCTCTTTTAATTTCTTCCCTTCTCTTAATTTATTTCTGTCTGCTTCGTTATCTCCCTTGTTATTTCCTCTATTTCGCTCTCTTTCTTTCTTTCACTTTATTTATTCCTCTTTCTACCTTTCGTTTCTTTCTTCCTATTTCTACCTTTCTTTCTTTCTCTTTCTTTTTGTTTCTTCGCTTTTATTTTTTTCTTTCTCTTGCACACGACTCAGAGGCAGCGACAGCATTTGTCTTTCGTAGTGTGGAGTAAAGTGAATGTTCAGTTGGCGGAAGGGTGAAACTGTGTGTTTTTGTGTCTAAGTTTCTGACTTCAATTGAGATGTTAATCGAAGCATAAGAATTATTCCTTTATTGTAAAGATGTGTTTGTGTAAGTCGTTTTAATTGTTTATCTTGACACTGATTTTTAACATTAAATTGATGAACTGTGGAAAGATAATTGATGGTTACATGCAATTACATACGCATCCTCTCACGTCATAACGTTTAGTTTAAAAACCCTTATTATAAACACAAATTCCCCTTAAGATAAAGGTGCTTTACATAATACCTACATACAAAAATCATAGTTGTGACTAGTCTCACGGATTCAATACATTACAATAGCTTGACGCACTTAGGTATTTTTGGTTACCTAAACCATTGCGGTAGTCTGGCCCAGCAAATATGTGAGAATCTCCTCAATTGTCTTTCTTATCCGTACAAAGGAATCTGAACCCATCAATTGGCTTTCTTCATCGGTACAAAGGAATCGGAACCCATCAATTGACTTTCTTCATCGATACAAAGGAATCGGAACCCATCGATTGTCTTTCTTCATCGGTACAAAGGAATCTGAACTCATCGATTGCCTTTCTTTATTGGTAAAAAGGAACATGAACTCACCAATTGACTTTCTTTATCGGTACAAAGGAATTTTAACTCATCAATTGCCTTTCTTTATCAGTAAAAAGGAATCTGAAATCACCAATTGACTTTCTTCATGAGGACAAAGGAATTTGAACTCATCAATTGCGTTTCTTCATCGGTAAAAAGGAATCTGAATTCATCTATTGTCTTTCTGCATCGGTACAAAGGAATCTTAACTCATCGATTGCCTTTCTTTATCGGTAAAAAGGAATCTGAACTCACCAATTGACTATTCATCGGTACAAAGGAATTTGAACTCATCAATTGCCTTTCTTTATCAGTAAAAAGGAATCTGAAATCACCAATTGACTTTATTCGTCGGTACAAAAGGAATTTGAACTCATCAATTGACTTTCTTCATCGGTAAAAAGGAATCTGAACTCATCAATTGCCTTTCTTCATCGTTACAAAGGAATCTGAACTCATCGCTAATTCTAAAACGAATTCCTTATCTAACTTTCTCCCTCTCCTGTTTTTTTTAAAATAAAACCTGGTGATTCAGAACATTAGAGAATCTTTATTATGTTCAATCTGACTTGGTTGTTTATCAGCACTTTGATAATCTCAGTTTAATCACCTTCTAACAGTACAGTTGGCATCTCAACGGTAAATTGCATCTTCAGATTTAGGGGATTGTGAATAAGTTTACAAATAAAATAGAAATTTTTCTAGAGTGACAAGAAAATTATACTTCACCAAACATTCAAACATAGATAAACATTGTCAGTTATACTACAATGTACTCATCTCCCGTATGCGTCTACCGTAGCAATGATTACCTAACTTCCCACGGTTAAATTTGTATATTGGGTACACTCGTTTGGCGTGAAGGTGGCTAACGATTTCGATAATAAATGCATAAATATGTATATTTAAATATATTGATTTTAACTCAAATTGCAATAAAATAGTAGCTAATTAAAAAATAAAGTCATATTTGTTTGAAGACTAGTTATGATTTACAAAAGTATACATTGTTCTGACGTAAAGAATCACAAATTCAGCCACGGCGGGCAAATGATGAAAGGTGACATCCGAAATAGCTTAGAAAACTCCCCCAAACAACTCAGACGTCATTAAAGAAATTCGAAAAATACCTCTTTATTTGAGCGAAGGGGGAATAATAGCGTTATTTAAAAGAGGATGAATAATAGAACCATTTGATTTCAAGAAAGAAAAATTATATATATTCAGGTAGTCGACCACGGGTGGCGAGCCTTTTGGACCCTGAATGTCCCGAACTGCACAAATATTTTGGTGAATTGTGTAGCATTCGAGAAGTTAAAGAAAATGTTTATTTCTGAATTCCTAGCTAACAAAAAAACGATAAAAATTAAAAAATAGTACTGGTGTAGTATGTTAGTAGTCTTGATTAACTAACATGTTTGCATTTTATCACATTTTTTTATTAATGTAAATCACCATAATAAGCATGTATTTCCTAAGGCCGAAATTCTAAAACATAAGAGGAGGTTTAAACCCAAATTCTTTAAAGTTGTCTTGAGGTTGATGTGCCAATGGAAATTACAGGCGTACCACTTTGCACATGGGTGCCATAGCATAGTCATCTCTGTGCTAAACCTTATTTAATAACTAACCTTATGGATATCCTCTTCCCACATACATTTACATGACTCATGAAGCGTGTCAACATAACAAAAGGGAGATTTAATTGAACGAAAATAAATACCTGTAGGTTGGGGGTGGAGGAGGTCGCTGTGCAACTGAAGTAAAACTTTGAACCAAAGGATCTTAGCTGGATTTTTAAAACATGTAATAAGCTCACATTGATCGTGTCAGACCAACGATAAAAATTACCCCGAGAAAAAAGAAAATAAAGGCGAAGATTGGAATATTTTATCTTCTTCCTGCGGGCAATTTGCACTTCTTAATGTTCTCAGAAAATGGCCGATTGAAAGATGAATTTTGGCAAACTGTGAAACTGTTTTCTCCCCCCAACTAGAAATTGAAGGGCTTGCCGAATTTAAATTCGCAACCCCTTTTAAAAATCTCATCAAATTATATTATAAAACCGTCGCTGTTTCTAAATCCTAATGGTTTTCAAGGATTTTATTCCTCAACTATCAGAGCAGGCGAAACTAGTTCATTTGAGCTGTTATTAAATAAATTCCTAAAAGAAAATAGCTTAGAGCAACCAAGACACGTTAAAGTGGTTCTGCAACAGGTTTTTTGAACACTGCCTTACTTGAATTAATATCCATGACCATGATTCCTTAGGCATAGTAAAGGATATATATATATATATATATATATATATATATATATATATATATATATATATATATATATATATATATATATATATATATATATATATATATATATATATATATATATATAAGTGACTGAGAGAAGCAAATTATGTAATTAAATACCCTGTTGGAAGAAATAGGAAACTTGAGATAGGTAGTAACATTATTTTCGTTATTGACCTGTCTTCTCGTGTAACGAGGATCTAAGAATTAAACACTTACATTACAAGGATTCCAAAAGACTGTTTGCAGTTTAGTCATGCAAAAGTACATTTTTTTTTGTCTTAATTTTAAATCTACAAGTTGTACTATAAATAAAAAATCTAAGTGTGGCAATAACAAAAATTATAAATGTGAGCATAGAGTAATAGAGATAGTAATACCCTCTCCACAAGTTTTTGCAAGTCCTCGATTGACTGTTATAGTTATGTTGTAAACTTTGTTATACAAGTTTGTTTTTTTTTACTTATTTTTTTTGTTATACTCGTAGATACGATCCTTTGGTTAGGCACGTATTGTTCCGGATTGACCTTCGTCCGTTATGAATGAACATCACCAGTTTGTCTTGTCATGTAGAGGGACAAGGAGATAATGGGATCATTTTAAGGGGAAGGAGAAAAATATATTCGATAGTGCAATTACAAACAAGATTGCGACGTAGACGAAAAATACGGATTGGTTGTTATGGCTGCAGGAAATTCATTTTGATGCGGGGTCGAGTTCGCCCCTATTTAGTCACAAATTATTTTCTGGGACTTTAGTCCTGCTTAGGATTTCCCGGGGAGTTTGGTTCTTGCTTTATGGAGTTACTCCTGCCTGATGAGTGGTTCTGATTGACACCGTACAAGGACAAGTGTCGATCTTCTTCATGCATATGAACATGGTTCTGAGGCAGAGCGGAGGACATTGAAAGGGCAGGGTTGGCTACTGCGATTATGTTTCCCTGGCTGGAAGAGATCACCTGCGGAAAAATAAAATAACTTCACTCTCCTGATCGTAATAAACAGGCCAATTCCATCAAACTTGGAGAAAATCTCCCTGGGGCAAATTTGCATCGGCCAAACAATAAACACCTTGAAAAATGGGTCTCTCTCCTGACTCAACCACTCACACACAAGAAAAAAAACCCAACCATTTTTCCAATACCCATTGAACAAATCTCTGAAGGAGGAGGATGGGAATAAAATAGATGTCCGTCAACAGATCCCATTGCCCAGGTATGAGAAGAATCCACTACGCCTACCTGCGTTCTACCTCAATAGACTAAACAACAACTTATTCGACCGAATTCTAACTCCCGTCAATCAGAGAATCCAAGATTCTGCTTTCAAATGCCCGCTCTTGAACGGTTCAACATTCCTTGCAAGAAGCTCTTGAACGGTTCAACATTCCTTGCAAGAAGCTCTTGAACGGTTCAACATTCCTTGGGAGGAATTTTCAAAGGATCAATTGCGGTAGAAGATTTCGGATGTGAATGCAATATGCGAATATCGCGCATACCGCTTACGACGTACATGTCTACGACAGACATTGGTGTAAATGTGTTTGTGTGAAGGAAATTTGGACCCAAGGAGGGTTACCTGATTGTATTAGAATGTTCATGTGGGATTTAAGAAGGGAAAAAATGTTGTTGCTCCGGTTATCTTTAGGAACGTTATACTTTATAACATATATAGGGTCTTTCAATAAGGTCGCCCGATTTTTAAATGTAAATAAAACAAGTTGTGTGTGATATATGCACTCAATTTATTTTAAATTTGAAGGTAAATTTTATGGCATTAAGTGTGAAATATGACTTTTAAATGTCCGCCGCAGCTTCGCTTAGTGGAACGTATTCGGGAGACCCAATTTTCGATGACTTTGTCGCATAAATCTGGCTGAATTTGCTGGATGGTGTTCGTTATGTTGACTTTGAGGACATTAACTGTTTGCGGATTATTCGCATAGACCTGCGATTTAAGGTAGCCCCAAAGAAAGTAGTCTAATGGCGTTAAATCGCATGATCTCGGTGACCAGTTAACGTCGCCGCCGCGCGAGATGACCCTGCCCTGAAATCGCTGGTGCAAAATGTCTATCGTGGCGTGCGCAGTGTGGCACGTAGCGCCGTCCTGCTGGAACCACATGTCGTCAGTATCCATATCAGGCATAGAATCCAGTTGAGGCCACAAGAAGTTGCTTATCATCAATCTGTATGTCTCGCCGTTGACGGTTATGGCAATCCCATCTTCGTTCTCGAAAAAATACGGACTGATGATTCCGTTAGACGAAAATCCGCACTAAACAGTGACTTTGTTGGGATGCAATTGGTGCTGGTGTATCTCATGTGGATTGTTTTCGTCCCAAATCCGACAATTTTGCTTGTTCACAAATCCATTCATCCAAAAATGGGCCTCGTCACTGTGGCGAGGATAAAAATCACGTAATGCGCGGAACGTTTGTCGAACGGAGCACTGATTTTGATAATAACATTTGATGATTTGCACATGCTGTTCAACGCTATAACCTTCCATCGTGACTTGCCAAGCACTACTGAACAGTTTACAGTGAGGTTGTCAGATGTCGCTTTAACAACATGGCCACTATCGCCTTACAAAGCTCGAGCATCCTTGTTGAAAGCCCCTATATATATATATATATATATATATATATATATATATATATATATATATATATATATATATATATATATATATATATATATATATATATATAAGCCTAACCTGTGGTACTCCATACAGGAGGAACTTGCGCTTCGCAGGCAGACCTTCAGTCGATGGCTTACAGCCTATCTGTCTCCAACAACGGGCTTTAAAAGAATTCCAGTATATATCTCTTAATAATTTATTCTTGGGCTAGGTTTTTTAGATCTATGCTTATTTTCTAGGCCTTAGGGCAAGGAACAACTTTTATCGGAATCCTTTTAAAATACGGAAAAATAACCCGAAGGGGTGTTTTTTTCCGATCTAAATTTTCTCTAATAATTTAATTCTGGTTTCCTGGGTTTTAGAGGGCCAATAGCTATTTCCTCGGGCTAAAGAGTAAAATAGAAATTCTATTTTAGAAAGGGATAAATTTATTGGATATTTTCGATTCTTTCAAAAGTGGTATATAACAAAATTAAAAAATAAAAAGAATATCTATCTATCTTACTTCCTTATACTTAAATTTGGGAAAGTGAATCAAAACATATTGATTCACCTTTTTAGAACCTCCTTTCTCTCGGTCTATGGGTCCTGTTTGCGGAGGGATCTTAGAGGTTGCTCTCGGAGTTTCAGAGCCTTGTCTACTCACTTTCTTAATGCTCTGAAACGTATTCTCAATTATTCGACGAGGGAAAGTATCCATTACTTCAGCTCTCAGGGAAATTTCCTAATATTTCGCCATTTCATAAATAAAATCATATTAAACTTTGCATTCAAAATTTATAATTCCCTCAGCCTTTGCATTATTCCCATCAAGAGCTATCCAAGAGATCACTCCAGGACACTGGATGACGCGAGAGGAATTGCGGAGAAATACTCTAAGGAAGAAGACCTATTTGGGAGGGATAAAGATGCGATCTCGGCTAAAATCCATTTTGTTCAGGCAAGGGAGGATACCTTGCCATATCTTTAAAACGATTACTACAGTATATTTTGTAAAAACCAAAAATTGTAAAATCATTTTCTCAAAACTATGTAATTCATTTTACGAAATAAAAATATGTCTGTCTGTCTATCAATCTAACTATCTATCTATTTTCATAGGATTCACCTCCTCCCTCCCTTCATTTTTCGGGGGTTCTCAGATGTTGGATTGGCGTTCATTTAAGCAATTGTTTGCAGTCAATTCTTAATGTGTTTGTAGCCACGTGACCCTCCCCTTCCCCTCTCCCCCTCCCTCCATTCCCTTCCCCTCACCCTCATATCCCTCTCCCTCCTCTCCTCCCGTCCCCTCACCCTCTCCTCCCCTCCCTTTCCTCTCCTCCCTCCCTCCCCCCATTCACAGTTGAATATACGCAAGCTCGTCGCTATCTGATGCAACTTTACACCTTTATTCTCTTTTTCGACCTAACTTTCCTTCCGACCCCTCCTCTTTCCTTCCTTCCAAGCCTCCTTTGGATGCTGGTGCCATCTAGACTGGCTCCATCCTGCGTCCTTTCATTGTAGGCATCGGTGCCATCCCGATCATTACCTCATCTTGCGCCATCTTCAGTAACGTCTACTTAATCGCATCTACTCGCCGCAGGTACCAGCAGTGTTTTCTGCTAGATTCACTGTGTGTGTGCGCACGCGTGCGTATGTGTGTGCACGTGTATAAAAAAAGAAAAGGCTCCAAGATGGCAATTTAGGGGGGGGGGGGAACCTCCACTCTTTCCCAGTTGTGTTGACGTTAAAATTCGCAGGAATTAGAATGGATTGATGAAACTCTGCGCAATGATCTCTGAATCTCTTCCTTCATTTTCCTCTTCCGTTTATTCTCTTTCACTCCTTCCCATCTCTGGTCTACTCTACAGGAAATTAGGGCTAGTTTTCTCTTGGGCACTATCAGTGCCAGTTTTATCGCTTGGCACTGTTAATAAAATTATCTCAAGCACTGTTCGTTTTTTAGGCATTATTAGCATCGGTTTTATCGTGGGTAGTATTTGTGCCACTCTTAACTCATGTACTAAATAACTGCCACTTTTAACTCCGTTACTATAAGTGCCACTTTTATCTCCGGTACTATAATGCCAATTTTATCTCCGGTACTATAAGTGCCAATTTTACCCCGGATTTATAAGTGCCATTTTATCTCCGGAATTATAAGTGCCAATATTAGCTCCGTACTATAAGTGCCAATTTTACCTCCGGAATTATAAGTGCCATTTTATCTCCGGAACTATAAATGCGAATTTTATTCTCCGGTACTATAAGTTTCAATGTTATCTCCGGAAATATAAGTGACAATTTTATTCCCGGTATTATAAGTGCCATTTTATCTCCGGATTTATAAGTGAGAATCTTTATCTCCGCTACTATAAGTGCCAATTTTATCTCCTGTACTATAAGTGCCACTTTTATCTCCAGTACTATAATTGCCAATTTCAACTCATGCACTATTAGTACCTGTTTCCTCTCGAGTTCTATTAAGGCCACTTTTTATGCCCTCTTATTACTAGTTCCCTTCTGGCACTCTTCGTGTCCCGTTTCTCTCACGTACTATTGATATCTGCTTCTCTCAGTCACCATTAATTTTTGCCTGACGATCACCGCATTTTCAACGACAATTTATGTTCTTCGTACTCTCCGGGGGGGAGGGGGGGGGCTATTAACTCAACTTTAATTAGTCAATTCCACTATCCGTTTATTTATAACCATAGGAGAAGTCCTCCGACCGACTAATGAAATTTACATAAAGATTAGAATTACAATTCGTGACAAAGCCTAAGGCACGATGGGTCGGGCTTCTTCGTGGGGAGAGGGGTGGTAATACTGGGTTCTGCCATCAACCACTGAGTATGAAACACTTTGTGGCCCGAAGGAGAGTCAACCAGTTCCCCTTCAGGGTAGTGTGAATATGTAAACCCCTTCGAAAGGTTCCGAGGTGTAAGAGTGATGTGTTGTATGCGTGAAGGAAAGTGGGATAGGCAGTACTGTTGTGTTGGGCATGTATGCGATGTTCGTGGCTAGAGCTGTCTGAGTACATGCTTCAGACTCAAGCACTATCTGATTGGCGGCAGCTCCCTGCAAATACCGAAATGTTTTGTGTCCGTTCTCGCCGGAGATCGAACCCGCTACCTAGACATTGAAATTCAAATAGCTAAATTTAAGTTTGATTGTCTAGAGTCTATGTTTGAGGTTTTAGTATTCATATATATATATATATATATATATATATATATATATATATATATATATATATATATATATATATAATGAAACAATCAAAAGACATAAATCAACTCAAGAAATTTAAATCAAAATCAGAATGAAAACAGCTTAAGGAGAGATAAAGAGTACTTCAGTTAAGCTTGTAGATAGTATTATTAGGTCGCTTGACCTTGGGGAAAATACCCGATGAAAGGAAAAGGGCAAATTTAGCTGCATTTAAAAAAGGGATTAAAGACGATCAAATAAATATAGGCTAATAAATTTAACTGGTGTTGTATTTAAAATTTTTGAGAAGCTTGTTAAAAAGTAATCTCAGATGATTTAGAAAGGAATGGAATTGTTTGTGATGCACAACATAAGTTTAGGTAGAAGATCATTCAGAACGAATCTGCTTTTCGTTCAAGATTATGCGAAAAAGCAGATGAATCAAGCAAAAAACTTAGATGTAATTTGCTTAGAATTCAGTAAAGCATGTAATATATGGGTCAGGCTTAGGTTGGATAGCTAGTGGTTAAGAAATCGGAAAGAAAGAGTAGTAATGAATGTAATAACATTAGAATGGAATGATTTAATCAGTAATGCACATCAGGGATTCAATTGGAAGTGATGTTATTCTTGATTTTTATCAAGGATTTGGGGGAAAGGATGGCACTAAATTAGCTTTAGTTGTATAAGAGATCAGTAGAAGCTCTTATATACAAAGCAATGTAATTATTTTAGTCACCTGGGCTACTAATAGATGACAAATGGAAATCAACTTAAAAAAGTGTAAGATTTTGCCTATATAATCGGATAACAGGGTTACTAGTTCTGGATTGGAATGATACTGGTAGGCTACATTCAATAGAAGAAGGAAATGAAATGACGGTAATCAATGTCAACTCCCTTAAATGTTTTACTATATATACATATACAAGGTGAATCACAAAAAATGGTATATCAGCTTTAAATCTAAATAACTCTTTCATATTGGGATAATTTGAATGTTTGTTTTGTGTAATGTAGAAAACAATTATAATTTACACTGTAAATGAGTTTACAGGTAAACATCATAGTATTTAAGCAGAGTGTATTTTAATTACATTTTACAAGAGCTTATTTGAACACAATTTGGTCAATGAGATAATATCTGTGATGTTGATTAAATAATAAAAAAAACAATAATCTCAAACTAATCACTGCTTAATAACAGTTAACATTTTATTTGTTGTTTATTGCGAATTTATATCTTTATTCAACATGACGACCATTTCTATTTATACAGACGTGGGTTCTATGTCTCATCGCCCTCATCACTCTATTGATAACATCTGCTGTGTCCTTTAAGATGTTGATTTCATTTGTGATGCCATTCTAAAGGTCATCGTAATTGAGAGGTCGTTTGAAATAAACTGACCTCTTAAAATGACCCTATAAAACAATCACATGGGGTCAAATCAGGGTTTCTGGGAGGCCATTCGATCTTATGACTCACTGCAATTATTCGCTTTTGGAATACTTCCTGCCAGAAATTCTTAATATTCAGTGTTCTGTGAGCAGAAGCACCGTTTTGAATCCACCAAATGCGATTAAATCTTTTCTCCTTTCCTAATAAGTAATTGTGGAATGATATCTTGATTTAAAATTTTTAGGTAAGTTTCATCATTTAAGTTGCCATTAATAAAAAATGGACCAATTAACGATCCATTGTAGTCCTACCGACATAGACGGATACTCTTTCCGTAGACATGAACTTTGGGCTGTTTTGGTTTCTTGGTGCATACTACCAGGGGTTTTGTCTGTTGACTTGACCATTTAGACTTCCGAGAATTCAGTGAACAAATCTGAGACTGCGAGGAAAATGATTTTTAAGAAGTTGGTGTTTAATAACGGGTTAAAATGGATTGAATTGAAAGTCTTTACGAACAATTCGCAGGAATGACATTTGTAAAAGTCCTGTACCATTTCGTCTAGAGGGTACTTTGTTTTCTACTAATAACTGACGAACACACTCAATGTTGTCTTCGTTCCTTATAGTAGTCGTCCTGAATGTCCTTTATTTAAATTCAGAATAGTTCCCTTTCTTTTAAACTTTTTAACAGTTTTCCAAATAGTACGTTTAGTTGGAGATGCTTTCTGGGGAAATCCTAGTTAGAAATAGTTCTGCAATTATATTAAGCTTTTGTATTCTAGATAACTCTTGACGATGTAGACTCGTTGATCTTTTGCCAGCTGTACCTACGTATATTAAGGGTCTCAAACAATTCATAAATCGAAAATTAAGACATTTTCCAGACATAATTCATTATGCAGTAATGTCTTAAAAACAGATTTTTTTAAATCAAAAATAATTTAGGTTGTTTAATAAAAAACAGCTAGTTTCACATAATCTGAAAATTGTATGGTAGCGAGGCATTGTTGTTCTACTGGCTGAAAAATGTCTCATTGGCTAAATTGTGCGCAAATAAGCTCTTGTAAAATGTAATTAAAATACACGCTGCTTAAATCCGATGATGTTTACCTGCAAACCCATTTACAGTGTGAGGTAGAATTGTTTTCTACATTACGCAAAACAAACAGATTCAAAATATCTCAATTTATGAAAAAGTTATTTAGATTTAAAGCTGGTATATTTTTTTTGTGATTCACCGGATAGATGCCAGAAAACGGGAAAACAATTTATAGGTGAGACCTCAGAAGAATTATGGCATTCATGCAGGATTTGAATCTAAGAGATGCAGTGCAGAAAAATACAACCAAAAAATTACTTCTCCTTGAAACACGTAGAGTACACAAAGGCTGAGTGTACTTGACTTGTAGTCCTTTGAAAGATGTTTGAAAGTGGACAAGATTCAACTTATAGGAAATGTAACTAACCAAGATGAATAAAAAATTGGGAATATCTTTGATTTGCAAGAAGGAAACGGGGAAAAGATTCACAGTTTGAAACTTAGAGTTGTAAATTGAATGTTGCGCAAATCTTTCCTTACTCTTGGAGTCGTGCTCTTAGATAATTTACCTTTAGAGATTGTTAATATATTAGTTTGAAAATCATTTTAGGATAAAGTTAGATAAATATGATAGGGAATAAGCAGCACCGAAGCAGTTAGGATATTCGATTACGATAGCTATCTCTCGCCCCCATTGACGCTGTATCGGGAACTCTGGGAGACGCCCCTTTTCTAGCAAGTGACTGCATCCAATAGACCAAAGGATTAGTCTATTTTCTTACAGCCTCATTCTTGGTCTATATCAGGGGGCGCCAAACTTTTCTCCCAGTGGGCCAGATAACTGAGAGAATGACGAGCGCGGGCCCCATAACCATTTTGTTCAATACAATATAGTGAATACACCAAAAATAGAGACAACCAACATATTTATTTAACAATGCACAAAATACACAAAAAATATAGACAACGGAAATATTTGTTTACCAAAAGGTTATCAAAGAAGGCGTCGTTTGCAATAGTATTAGCACACCCAGTGCGCACATATCCGAGTCTCACAAACTAAGCAGCAAATAAGGTTAGTTAGATTTGTGAACCTGGCGTTTAGCTTTTAAGGGATCATCAATATTTGCCCTGTAATTGCTGCATCCAATCAAGAGAACTGCTTTCAAATGTTCATTTGTGGCACAGTGCAGCGGCGGGCCGGATGAACTGATCTCGCGGGCCAGACTGGCCCACAGGCCGTAGTTTGGAGATCCCTGGTCTAGATGAAGGGCGTCCCCCAGTTTGCTCGATGCAGCATCAAATATGGCAAGAGATTGCTATCTTAACTACATACATATAGTGTCAATTGGGAAGTTTTATAAAGATTTGGTGTCAAGAAACTGTTTCAAACACCAATTGGTGTTTGACGTGTTTTTATGAGTGAAAGGATTGTGTGGTACTTGTGTTGGCGTTCCTTAAACTAGAATACTTGCAGGCTGGGATGTTAGGTTTGTTCTAGGTATGTGTTTGACTGATAGAGGAGGGGTTGATGGATGAAGGCAGACAATCCCTGTAGCTCTTTGCCATTCAACAGTTATATATTTACTTGGACATGAACATATTTTGGTAACAAGGTCCCATCGGGATAAAATTAATCGATGAAATCTTCAATTTATTTTTGATGGTTACCATTACTTTTTAGTATATTTAGAATTCTTTTCTCATATATTTATCTCAAGGTTCGCATAGTATGCAAATTAGGAATAGTTTGAATTTAAATTTGAACAGAGTATTCTGTAGATATTGGCAAATCTAGCGATCCTACCTAAGACTCATATTTTGCTCTGTCTGGACCCCACCCATAGCCCTCGCCCACTCAATCGGACCATATTCCTTTCAGGGCCTTTGGCTTCGAACCACCATAACTAAATGTCTGGTCGACGGACCGAAGAACCAACGAGGTAAATGAAATCACATGCCAATTATTCTTGCCTCGGCGTCTTATCGGCAGAGTATGCTTACTGTGTGCGTTGCGTGTCCCTCCAGCGGTGGTAAATTGCTAGGTGCGATGAACATGACTAATAATTAGTAGTCAATATTTGCCTCATCAAAAGCCTTTAATTTAAGTTATTAAAAGAGATGTAAAATAAAATAATGGGGCTGATCTCGGCTTATTTAATCTTATCGGCGATTGTAAGGCGGCATGTAAAAAAAACATAGTCGTAATTGATCGAGGGAATTGGAAGAAGAAGCCATCTTTTATGGGTTGATGATGTTTATGTGAAACATAGAGGTTGAATTAGTATTAGTACTTTAGAACGCACTATATTTTGCATGGGAAATCCACATGCGCTACACACACACACACACACACACACTAGGTAAGATAAATCCATAATAAATGGGAATTGGGTAAACGTAGAGCTAAAGCAGACATGCTGGTATTTAGCTGATAATAAATTACTTTTCGGGGATTTTAGCTGCTAAGATATACTTCCAAACATTTTCGCTTCTCCTAACTTCAACATTTACTATACATATTATGGTGTAGAAGCTCCATTGGTCTTCCCCATTTAAGAGTAAAAAAGCTTCCCAATAATTATCTCTTCAACAAGTCTCTCATCATCCCTTAATTATCGGGGAATTTTCCTATCGTCTATTAATATCGTCCTTAAACCTTAATCAATAAGTTCCTCCTTTACTTCGTCGTCTCATATCATTCGACACTTATAAGGTAGAAATCCCTCGAAATAATAGATAAAACATCTTAACTACCAACTTAATAATAAAAAAAGAGATTAATCGCGAATTTCTTTGTAAGGTAAAAAAGTCTCTCCGCACAAAGGAAATTGTCTACGTCATACAATTATTAGAGGAATTGTTGGAAATTGAATGGCATACAATTACTTAGAGTAAGTGTTGGAAATTGAATGGCATACAATTACTTAGAGTAAGTGATGGAAATTGAATGGCATACAATTACTTAGAGTAAGTGTTGGAAATTGAATGGCATAGAATTACTTAGAGTAAGTGATGGAAATTGAATGGCATACAATTACTTAGAATAAGTGTTGGAAATTGAATGGCATACAATTACTTAGAGGAATTGTTGGAAATTGAATGGCAAACAATTAATTAGAGGAATTGTTAGAAATTGAATAGGATACAATTACTTAGAGTAAGTGTTGGAAATTGAATGGCATACAATTACTTAGAGTAAGTGATGGAAATTGAATGGCATACAATTACTTAGAGTAAGTGTTGGAAATTGAATTGCATACAATTCCTTAGAGTAAGTGTTGAAAATTGAATGGCATACAATTATTTAGAGTAAGTGTTGGAAATTGAATGGCATACAATTACTTAGAGTAAGTGTTGAAAATTGAATGGCATACAAATACTTAGAGTAAGTGTTGAAAATTGAATGGCATACAATTACTTAGAGTAAGTGTTGGAAATTGAATGGCATACAATTACTTAGAGTAAGTGTTGGAAATTGAATCGCATACAATTACTTAGAGGAATAATGGAAATTGAATGGCATACAATTACTTAGAGTAAGTGTTGGAAATTGAATGGCACACAATTACTTAGAGTAAGTGTTGAAAATTGAATGGCATACAATTACTTAGAGTAAGTGATGGAAATTGAATGGCATACAATTACTTAGAGGAATTGTTGGAAATTGAATAACATACAATTACTTAGAAGAATTGTTAGAAATTGAATGGCATACAATTACTTAGAGTAATTCTGAGAAATTGAATGGCATACAATTACTTAGAGTAACTGATGGAAATTGAATGGCATACAATTACTTAGAGTAAGTGTTAGAAATTTAATGGCATACAATTACTTAAAGTAAGTGTTGGAAATTGAATAGCGTACAATTACTTAGAGTAAGTGTTGAAAATTGAATGGCATACAATTACTTAGAGTTAGTGTTGGAAATTGAATGGCATACAATTACTTAGAGTAAGTGTTGGAAATTAAATGGCATACAATTACTTAGAGTAAGTGATAGAAATTGAATGGCATACAATTACTTAGAATAAGTGTTGGAAATTGAATGGCATACAATTACTTAGAGGAATTGTTATAAATTGAATAGCAAACAATTAATTAGAGGAATTGTTAGAAATTGAATAGGATACAATTACTTAGAGTAAGTGTTGGAAATTGAATGGCATACAATTACTTAGAGTAAGTGATGGAAATTGAATGGCATACAATTACTTAGAGTAAGTGTTGGAAATTGAATTCCATACAATTCCTTAGAGTAAGTGTTGAAAATTGAATGGCATACAATTATTTAGAGTAAGTGATGGAAATTGAATGGCATACAATCACTTAGAGTAAGTGTTGAAAATTGAATGGCATACAATTACTTAGAGTAAGTGTTGAAAATTGAATGGCATACAATTACTTAGAGTAAGTGTTGGAAATTGAATGGCATACAATTACTTAGAGTAAGTGTTGGAAATTGAATCGCATAGAATTACTTAGAGGAATAATGGAAATTGAATGGCATACAATTACTTAGAGTAAGTGTTGGAAATTGAATGGCACACAATTACTTAGAGTAAGTGTTGAAAATTGAATAGAACATACAATTACTTAGAGTAAGTCATGGAAATTGAATGGCATACAATTACTTAGAGTAAGTGTTGGAAATTGAATGGCATACAATTACTTAGAGTAAGTGTTGGAAATTGAATGGCATACAATTACTTAGAGTAAGTGATGGAAATTGAATAGCGTACAATTTCTTAGAGTAAGTGTTGAAATTTGAATGGCATACAATTACTTAGAGTAAGTGTTGGAAATTGAATGGCATACAATTCCTTAGAGTAAGTGTTGAAAAATGAATCGCATACAATTACTTAGAGTAAGTGATGGAAATTTCATGGCATACAATTACTTAGAGTAGGTGTTGGAATTTGAATAGCATACAATTACTTAGAGTAAGTGTTGGAAATTGAATGGCAAACAATTACTTAGAGTAAGTGATGGAAATTGAATGGCATACAATTACTTAGAGTAAGTGTTGGAAATTGAATGGCATACAATTACTTAGAGTAGGTGTTGAAAATTGAATGGCATACAATTACTTAGAGTAAGTGTTGGAAATTGAATGGCATACAATTACTTAGAGTAAGTGATGGAAATTAAATGGCATACAATTACTTAGATTAAGTGTTGGAAATTGAATAGCATACAATTACTTAGAGTAAGTGATGGAAATTGAATAGCGTACAATTACTTAGAGTAAGTGTTGAAAATTGAATGGCATACAATTACTTAGAGTAAGTGTTGGAAATTGAATGGCATACAATTACTTAGAGTAAGTGTTGAAAAATGAATCGCATACAATTACTTAGAGCAAGTGATGGAAATTTCATGGCATACAATTACATAGAGTAGGTGTTGGAATTTGAATGGCATACAATTACTTACAGTAAGTGTTGGAAATTTCATGGCATATAATTACTTAGAGTAAGTGATGGAAATTAAATAGAATACAATTACTTAGAGTAAGTGTTGAAAATTGAATGGCTTACAATTACTTAGAGTAAGTGTTGAAAATTGAAGGGCATACAATTACTTAGAGTAAGTGTTGGAAATTGAATGGCATACAATTACTTAGAGTAAGTGTTGGAAATTGAATCGCATACAATTACTTAGAATAAGTGTTGGAAATTTCATGGCATACAATCACTAGAGTAAGTGTTGAAAATTGAATGGCATACAACTACTTAAAGTAAGTGTTGGAAATTGAATCGCATACAATTACTTAAAGGAATAATGGAAATTGAATGGCATACAATTACATAGAGTAAGTGTTGGAAATTGAATGGCATACAATTACTTAGAGTAAGTATTGGAAATTTAATAGGAAACATATTACTAAGAGTAAGTGATGGAAATTGAATGGCATACAATTACTTAGAGTAAGTGTTGGAATTTGAATGGCATACAAATACTTAGAGTAAGTGTTGGAAATTGAATGGCATACAATTACTTAGAGTAAGTGATGGAAATTGAATGGCATACAATTACTTAGAGAAATTGTTGGAAATTGAATGGCATACAATTACTTAGAGGAATTGTTAGAAATTGAATGGCATACAATTACTTAGAGTAAGTGTTGGAAATTGAATTGCATACAATTCCTTAGAGTAAGTGTTGAAAATTGAATGGCATACAATTATTTAGAGTAAGTGTTGGAAATTGAATGGCATACAATTACTTAGAGTAAGTGTTGAAAATTGAATGGCATACAATTACTTAGAGTAAGTGTTGAAAATTGAATGGCATACAATTACTTAGAGTAAGTGTTGGAAATTGAATGGCATACAATTACTTAGAGTAAGTGTTGGAAATTGAATGGCATACAATTACTTGGAGTAAGTGTTGGAAATTGAATCTCATACAATTACTTAGAGGAATAATGGAAATTGAATGGCATACAATTACTTAGAGTAAGTGTTGGAAATTGAATGGCACACAATTACTTAGAGTAAGTGTTGGAAATTGAATGGCATACAATTACTTAGAGTAAGTGATGGAAATTGAATGGCATACAATTACTTAGAGGAATTGTTGGAAATTGAATAACATACAATTACTTAGAGGAATTGTTAGAAATTGAATGGCATACAATTACTTAGAGTAAGTCTTGGAAATTGAATGGCATACAATTACTTAGAGTAACTGATGGAAATTGAATGGGATACAATTACTTAGAGTAAGTGTTAGAAATTTAATGGCATACAATTACTTAGAGTAAGTGCTGGAAATTGAATAGCGTACAATTACTTAGAGTAAGTGTTAAAAATTGAATGGCATACAATTACTTAGAGTAAGTGTTAGAAATTTAATGGCATACAATTACTTAGAGTAAGTGTTGGAAATTGAATGGCATACAATTACTTAGAGTAAGTGATGGAAATTGAATGGCATACAATTACTTAGAATAAGTGTTGGAAATTGAATGGCATACAAGTACTTAGAGGAATTGTTAAAAATTGAATGGCAAACAATTAATTAGAGGAATTGTTAGAAATTGAATAGGATACAATTACTTAGAGTAAGTGTTGGAAATTGAATGGCATACAATTACTTAGAGCAAGTGATGGAAATTGAATGGCATACAATAACTTAGAGTAAGTGTTGGAAATTGAATTCCATACAATTCCTTAGAGTAAGTGTTGAAAATTGAATGGCATACAATTATTTAGAGTAAGTGTTGGAAATTGAATCGCATACAATTCCTTAGAGTAAGTGTTAAAAATTGAATGGCATACAATTACTTAGAGTTAGTGTTGGAAATTCAATGGCATACTTAGAGTAAGTGTTGGAAATTTCATGGCATACAATTACTTAGAGTAAGTGATGGAAATTGAATGACATACAATTACTTAGAGTAAGTGTTGGAAATTGAATGGCATACAATTACTTAGAGTAAGTGTTGAAAATTGAATGGCATACAATTACTTAAAGTAAGTGTTGGAAATTTTATGGCATACAATTACTTAGAGTAAGTGATGGAAATTGAATGGCATACAATTAATTAAAGTGAGTGTTAGAAATTTCATGGCATACAATTACTTAGAGTAAGTGATGGAAATTGAATGGCGTACAATTACTTAGAGTAAGTGTTGAAAATTGAATGGCATACAATTCCTTAGAGAAAGTGTTGAAAAATGAATCGCATACAATTACTTAGAGTAAGGGATGGAAATTTCATGGCATACAATTACTTAGAGTAGGTGTTGGAATTTGAATGGCATACAATTACTTAGAGTAAGTGTTGGAAATTTCATGGCATACACTTACTTAGGGGATGTGATGGAAATTGAATTGAATACAATTAATTAGAGTAATTGTTGAAAATTGAATAGGATACAATTACTTAGAGTAAGTGTTGAAAATTGAAGGGCATACAATGACTTAGAGTAAGTGTTAGAAATTGAATGGCATACAATTACTTAGATTAAGTGTTGGAAATTGAATGGCATACAATTACTTAGATTAAGTGTTGAAAATTGAATGGCATACAATTAGTTAGAGTAAGTGTTGGAAATTGAATCGCATACAATTACTTAGAGTAAGTGTTGGAAATTGAATGGCATACAATTACTTAGAGTAAGTGTTGGAAATTGAATGGCACACAATTACTTAGAGTAAGTGTTGGAAATTTCATGGCATACAATTACTTAGAGTAAGTGTTGGAAATTGAAGAGAATACAATTACTTAGAGTAAGTGTTGAAAATTAAATAGCATACAATTACTTAGAGTAAGTGTTGGAAATTAAATTGCATACAAGACCTTAGAGTCAGTGATGGAAATTTCATGGCATACACTTACTTAGAGAGGGTGTTGGAATTTGAATGGCATACAATTACTTAGAGTAAGTGTTGGAAATTGAATGGCATACAATTACTTAGAGTAAGTGATGGAAATTGAATGGCATACAATTACTTAGAGTAAGTGATGGAAATTGAATGGCCTACAATTACTTAGAGTAAGTGTTGAAAATTGAATGGCATACAATTACTTAGAGTAAGTGTTGAAATTTAAGGGCATACAATTACTTAGAGTAGGTTTTGGAAATTGACTGGCATACAATTACTTAGAGTAAGTGTTGGAAATTGAATGGCATACAATTACTTAGAGTAAGTGTTGGAAACTGAATGGCATACAATTACTTAGAGTAAGTGTTAGAAATTGAATGGCATACAATTACTTAGAGTAAGTGTTGGAAATTGAATGGCATACAATTATTTAGAGTAAGTGTTGGAAATTGAATGGCATACAATTACTTAGAGAAAGTGTTGAAAATTAAAAGGCATACAATTACTTAGAGTAAGTGTTGGAAATTTCATGGCATACAATTACTTATAGTAAGTGATGGAAATTGAATGGCATACAATTACTTAGAGTAAGTGTTGGAAATTGAATGGCATACAATTACTTAGAGTAAGTGTTGGAAATTGAATCGCATACAATTACTTAGAGGAATAATGGAAATTGAATGGCATACAATTACTTAGAGTAAGTGTTGGAAATTGAATGGCACACAATTACTTAGAGTAAGTGTTGAAAATTGAATGGCATACAATTACTTAGAGTAAGTGATGGAAATTGAATGGCATACAATTACTTAGAGTAAGTGTTAGAAATTTAATGGCATACAATTACTTAGAGTAAGTGTTGGAAATTGAATAGCGTACAATTACTTGGAGTAAGTGTTGAAAATTGAATGGCATACAATTACTTAGAGTAAGTGTTGGAAATTGAATGGCATACAATTACTTTGAGTAAGTGTTAGAAATTGAATGGCATACAATTACTTAGAGTAAGTGATGGAAATTGAATGGCATACAATTACTTAGAATAAGTGTTGGAAATTAAATGGCATACAATTACTTAGAGGAATTGTTGGAAATTGAATTCCATACAATTAATTAGAGGAATTGTTAGAAATTTAAAAAGGATACAATTACTTAGAGTAAGTGTTGGAAATTGATTGGCATACAATTACTTAGAGTAAGTGATGGAAATTGAATGGCATACAATTACTTAGAGTAAGTGTTGGAAATTGAATGGCATACAATTACTTAGAGTAAGTGTTGGAAATTTAATGGCATAAAATTACCTAGAGTTAGTGTTGAAAATTGAATGGCATACAATTATTTAGAGTAAGTGTTGGAAATTTCATGGCATACAATTACTTAGAGTAAGTGTTGGAAATTGAATGGCATACAATTACTTAGAGTAAGTGTTGAAAATTGAATGGCATACAATTACTAAGAGTAAGTGTTGGAAATTGAATGGCATACAATTACTTAGAGTAAGTGTTGAAAATTTCATGGCATACAATTACTTAGAGTAAGTGTTGGAAATTGAATGACATACAATTACTTAGAGTAAGTGATGGAAATTGAATGGCGTACAATTACTTAGAGTAAGTGTTGAAAATTGAATGGCATACAATTACTTAGAGTAAGTGTTGGAAATTGAATGGCATACAATTCCTTAGAGTAAGTGTTGAAAAATGAATCGCATTCAATTACTTAGAGTAAGTGATGGAAATTTCATGGCATACAATTACTTAGAGTAGGTGTTGGAATTTGAATGGCATACAATTACTTAGAGTAAGTGTTGGAAATTTCATGGCATACAATTACTTAGAGTAAGTGTTGGAAATTGAATGGCATACAATTACTTAGAGTAAGTGTTAAAAATTGAATGGCATACAATTACTTAGAGTAAGTGATGGAAATTGAATGGCATACAATACTTAGAGTAACTGATGGAAATTGAATGGCATACAATTACTTAGAGTAAGTGTTAGAAATTGAATGGCATCCAATTACTTAGAGTAAGTGTTGAAAATTGAAGGGCACACAATTACTTAGAGTAAGGGTTGGAAATTGACCGGCATACAATTACTTAGAGTAAGTGTTGGAAATTGAATGGCATACATACAATTACTTAGAGTAAGTGTTGAAAATTGAATGGCATACAATTACTTAGAGTAAGTGTTGTAAATTGAATCGCATACAATTATTTAGAGTAAGTGTTGGAAATTGAATGGCATACAATTACTTAGAGTAAGTGATGGAAATTGAATGGCATACAATTACTTAGAGTAAGTGTTGGAAATTAAATGGCATACAATTACTTAGAGTAAGTGTTGGAAATTGAATGGCATACAATTACTTAGAGTAAGTGTTGGAAATTGAATGGCATACAATTACTTAGAGTAAGTGATGGAAATTGAATGGCATACAATTACCTAGAGTAAGTGTTGGAAATTGAATGGCATGCAATTACTTAGAGTAAGTGTTGAAAATTGAATGGCATACAATTACTTAGAGTAAGTGTTGGAAATTGAATGGCATACAATTACTTAGAGTAAGTGATGGAAATTGAATGGCATACAATTACTTAGAGTAAGTGTTGGAAATTTAATGGCATACAATTACTTAGAGTAAGTGATGGAAATTGAATGGCGTACAATTACTTAGAGTAAGTGTTGAAAATTGAATGGCATACAATTACTTAGAGTAAGTGTTGGAAATTTCATGGCATACATTTACTTAGAGTAAGTGTTGGAAATTGAATCGCATACAATCACTTAGAGTAAGTGATGGAAATTGAATGGCATACAATTACTTAGAGTAGGTGTTGGAAAATGAATGGCATACAATTACTTGAAGTAAGTGTTGGAAATTTCATGGCATACAATTACCTAGAGTAAGTGATGGTAATTGAATGGCATAAAATTGCTTAGAGTAAGTGTTGGAAATTGAATGGCATACAATTACTTAGAGTAAGTGTTGGAAATTGAATGGCATACAATTACTTAGAGTAAGTGTTGAAAATTGAATGGCATACAATTACTTAGAGTAAGTGTCGGAAATTGAATGGCATACAATTACTTAGAGTAAGTGATGGAAATTGAATGGCATACAATTACTTAGAGTAAGTGTTGGAATTTTAATGGCATACAATTACGTAGAGTAAGTGTTGGAAATTGAATGGCGTACAATTACTTAGAGTAAGTGTTGGAAATTGAATGGCATACAATTACTTAGAGTAAGTGTTGGAAACTGAATGGCATACAATTACTTAGAGTAAGTGTTAGAAATTGAATGGCATACAATTACTTAGAGTAACTGTTGGGAATTGAATGGCATATAATTACTCAGAGTAAGTGTTGGAAATTGAAGTGCATACAATTGCAAGGGAATTTTCTTTCTATGGAGGGACTTTAGCTTTGCCTATAGAAGAAAACTTAATTCTGAAGTTGCTTCTAGAAGAGTGCCTAATTCAGAATTTAGTAATCTAGGAAAGCTTAATGCCTAAGTTAGCAATAGGAGAAAGTTTAATTCTCAAGTAAGAGGAGAGCCTATTTCCGAACTTGGTAATACAGGAGACTGATTTCCTTATTTGGTAATACAAGGAAGCCTATTTCCAAATTTGGTAATACAAGGAAGCTTAACTCCGAACTTCGGTTCAGATATATTTAATTTCGAACTTAGCAATACAGGAAAGTTTTTTACTCCAGGAAAACTTAATTCCGAACATAGTAATAAAGAAATGCTTAATTATGAACTTAGTAAGAGAGGATAATTAAATTCTGAGTTTAGCTTCAAATACGAGACAAAAATCATTAAACCATGTATACTACTTTTAAGGCTACATTTTTGTTTTCAGTTTACAGTCAAGGAACTGTTATATGAAAATGAGTAAAGAAGTTGGATTCGCAGTTATGGTCCGGTGCCTTGCCCGAGTTCACATAATAATACTCTCTTTTGGAGGCGGTTATCTGGCATTCTGATCACATGCCCCACCCACCTGAGTGATCTTTTTGCGAAGTGCTCCTCTATGCAGTCTCACTTTGTTCTTTGTAGGATCTCATTGTGGGTGATTTTATCCCTCCATGTGATTCTTAATATTTTCTGGAGTCTACGTATATGGAAAGCCTCCAGAGCTCCTATGTGCCGCCTATAAGGTGTCGAGGCTTCACATCCGTAGAGCAATGGAGAGACGCATACTGCAACGTAAGCTGCAATTTTTGTGTGTAACTTAAGATTGCGGTTAAGGAAGACTCTTTCTTTTAGCCGTCCAAAAGCTAATGAAGCTAGCTGGATGAGGCTCGTTATTTCTCTGTTCAGTATTCCATTTTTTGATAAAATGCTCCCAAGATATGTGAAGTGCTCTGACACAATGAGATGATCGTTGCCGATGGTTATAGGCTGGGGGGCTTCTGGTTCCCTTACATGTGTGAGGACTCCAGTTTTCCTAACGTTTATTTTTGAGTCCAGCTCGTCTGTAGGCCTCGCTGAGATTTGAGGCTTGGTTTTACAGTTGTCTTGGATGTGATGCCATTTTCCGATGTGAAGTGGTTATAATAGTGGTAACTAATAGCAACAAGGTATATATTGAACAAAACAGGTGCAACAACACAGCCATGTTTCACTCCGACGCGCACATGAAAGTAATCCGAACAATCGCCGTCCGATAGCACTCGAACTTGCGTGTTTTCGTGAAATTGGCGGATGATCTCTGTCAATGTTGGTGCGCATCCAAGTCTGCTGAGTATCCTGAATAATAGGTCCCGGTTTATTGTGTCGAAAGCTTTAGTTAGGTCGACGAAAGCTGCACTGAAGGATTGTCGTTGCTCAAGGCATTTTTCGATAAGTTGACAGCAGACGAAGATCATGTCGACCGTACTCCTGTCTGCTCGAAAGTCAGTTTGGGACTCGGGAAGAACTCTATCAACTATGAATGCTAAGAGTCTTGAAAGGAGTATTTTTTCCTAAGATTTAGCAAGCATCATCATCCAAAACTGTCACACCCCTGCTATTTCCGCAGACCGTCTTATCCCCTTTTCTTTTGAATATCTTAACGATGTTTTCTTTAAATACACACACACACACACACACATATATATATATATATATATATATATATATATATATATATATATATATATATATTCTCTGAAGATGCCCAAGAATGTTAAATAGCAATTTCTGAATCTTGACAAGAGATACCGAGTAAAAATGTACAAATATAAGAATTTGCATCCTTGCAATGAATATAAAAGTTTTCTTCGTAACAAATACATTTTTAAATTGGTAACTCTTTCTATTTTATTGGGTAATTTTGCCACCAATAACTATTGAGCTCGTATTTCCGGAAACAATTTAAATATAGAGTTGAGAAAGAAGTAGCGTTTATCCTTTAGGTGTTAGAAGAGACAAATTTTGAAAATAAATAAAAGAACAAATAGAAGTTAAGTAAAAAAACCCGCTTAATTTTCCCCATCAACTTTCAACTGGTTTCTTGGTCAAAGTCCAATAGATATATTTGAATACAGAATGACTAATGATCTTTCTATAAGAGATAATGAACTACCACACAACTATATTACTGTGTACTTCGACCCACACAGCTATTTGTGCCCTCACTGCTTAAAACCTACGTATTCATTTACTTATCTTTCTTCCGCACAATTCCAATTCTTTGCCTGGCAATCATTCTCATCCATTGTTATAAAAAACATAAATATCTCATGTTTGGCGGGACATTTAATTTATTAACCAAACATGCCTTTCTGCATTGTCGTGTCGCATTTTTTTTTAATTCAATTCATAAAATAAGGAAGATTTCTTTAACCAACGGAAAAGATAAACATAAAAGAAAATGAGGAATTAGAAAGAACTTCCATAGAGGAAAAAAGTCATGGGTCTCTGAAGTAAACTCAGGAAATTAGGCCAACCTACAACTCCAACTGTCCTACCTTTAACACCTCTACCCCCTTATACGCAACATAAATTCAATAGAGATCAGGAATTTCTCATGTGGACCATATCCCCGGGCGGAACACCCCCCCCCCTCTCTCTCTCTCGTACAATGTAAAAAAAAAATCTTAAGGCAATAACACCCTCTTGGCTCTCTCGTGGCACTCACCTGAGAAGGACTGTTGTTGGCACTGTAGGAAAACTGCGAATCTGAGTCATCTGCCCTTGTCTCGTCGCTGCAGGTGCGTTCGCTACGTGTACGGGAAGAGAAGCTGAAATAGAGAAAAGAGGGTTAGCGAAGGGGTCCTGGAACAAGGGTTTTATCTAAACCCCAAATTAACTTCGAGGGGAGAAGGGTTGGAGACGGGGCTGAGTTTTCTTCCCTGATACTTGAGCTGGGGAAACCTACGTCCGGGATATAAGGAAATTAGCAACCATGCTCTTTGTTTCTAAAAGATCTTGCTTATTTGACGCTAGTCTGTATATTTAAATTAACATGTTATCTCTCACTCTATTACTTGTTTCTTTTAATCAGAGCATCACATTTCTTTTATTTGGGCCATTTGTGATTAGCAAGCCACTTTTGTTGAGCAATTAAAAACAGGATTCTGGATTATCATAACACCAAAGGCGAGTTCGAATGACTTGAGTTAAAATGTTAATTGCAACATAAAAATTGATCCATCGCAAGAGCCCAGGACTAAAATCCGAGCCATTATTTATATCTTACCATTTGAATAATTTTTTATTTGTGACACAGAGAAAAATAACAGCCGCTAAATAAACCAATGTGTATATATGAGTTAGGTATTTTAAAAGTAAAATTCATCAAACCCAATCCAAAAGTCGATTACCTGCAGGCAAAATACTGGTATCTCATATTAGACCACTAATAACATCGTCTTAATTTCTATCCGGGAGGCAAACATAGAACAATTATAGGGAGAATAGATTTATAGCTTGATTATATTATAGATACTTAATGATTCTCTCCAATTAAAAACGGAAGCATTTATCCTCGGAATGATAATTAAACTTAATTTCTAGGTTATATTGAAGAAGAAGTGTGGTAATTGTAATTAAAATTCAATCATGTATTCTCTTAACACTTTTTATCGGTTGGCACAAGGAGAAGATTATGCGATCCTTGGCGATCAAAACTGCTAATCTCCATATGAGAGCTCACAGAATATTGGTACTAGAGAATGGGAAAGAGCTAAAAATACTATATTATTATTATAATTTATCTTAGTATGCAGAATCGATTTCATAGAGAAAAAAAACACGTAATATGAACGCCATGAACGGCACACTGATGTACTGCGTACTCATTTAAAGCTGACATCCGATAGACTTCATATCAAACATACTGATTGGTCTCATGTCTATATATGATCAAATGTGAATGAGCTTTTATCGATCTACTTAGTTATCTACGTGTTTGAGCCTTCGAAGAAAGACTCAGTGGCAGAAAACCCATTGACCCTTGTGGAGATTTCAAAGGAACCCCAAATAGTAATGCTGAGTTCGTGAACGAAATCGAAAAATTAAAAGGTAATTGGTAGTTTGAAGAACAAAAAAAAATCTGAATTTTTAATATCTCGATATTTATTCTCAAAATTTGATTATGTATGTAATTATTCGGGATTTTTTATCGGACGGATTTAAAAAATAAACTTTTATAATGAAAAGAATCTTGGAATAAAAACAAAAATGAAAAAATCTCGAGAAAAACAAAAGAAAAATATTTTCGAAGAAAATCTTTTGATGCACAAAAAAGGGGTTATCTTTTTTCTTCGGTGTGAAGAATGGCTGATGAAGATGCGCAGAGAAAAAGTATGAGCTTGAATGAGAGAGAGAGAAAGCTACAAGGAGCTACAAGGAAAATAAGTACCCTAGAAGACCTTACGGTCCATACAAGGAGGGCACTTTGGGCGTAATCCTCGAAAATGTCCGTTGGCAACCTCGAAGATCACTTGCGAGGATCTTAACGGTGATTTCACAAGACTTTATCTAGTCTTGACTTGAACTGGTCAACAGATTCACTATTGACAACTTCCGACGGAAGTGCGTTCCAACTACCACAGATACTGAAAGGGAAGAATTTCCCACACATATCACGGTGGTATCGCTACAGTTCAAGAGAAAGAGAGAGTAACAAGGAGTAACAAGGAAAGAAAGTACCCTAGAAGACCTTACGGTCCATTCAAAGAGGGTATCTTTGGACTAGCAGTCGAACGGGCACATCTCTGCTCAAATGCTTTACGTCCTTAAACGGCCACTTTTCAAGACCCTGTCTAGTCTTGACTTAACTGGTCAACAGACTCACTTCTGACAACTTCCACTGGAAATGCGTTCCAACTACTGCAGATACTGTAGGTGAAAATTTTTCCACACATATCGCGGTTGTAACGCTTCAGTTCAAGTGTAAAGCCGTGATTTCTTGTTCTGTTCTAAGCAAGTGTGAAAATATCCCCGTAGTCAACATTGTCGAACCCTCGAATTATTTTGAAAACTTCGATGAGCTGACCACGCAGTCTACGGGTTTCCAACGAGAACAGATCTAATTCCCTTAATCTATCTTCATAACTTTTATGTCTGATAGAGGAAATCAGTTTGGTTGCCCTGGCTTGCACGCGTTCCAATATCGCGATGTCCTTTCTAAATGAAGGACAAGTGAGTTGTACAAACATAGTACAATCTTCTTGTTCCGATATCCAAACTGGCGCTTTATATAGCCAAGCATTTTGGGGGCCTTTTTTCTCCGCCTCAATGCACTGTTTCGAGAATTGAGGTCACTAGTGATTGTTACACCCAAGTCCTTCTCAGTGTCGGTGGATTCAAGAGCAGTGCCCTTAAGGATATAAGGTGATTGGAGATTTCGGTGGCCGAAATGCATCACTTTGCATTTGTTTACGTTGAAAGGCATTTGTCACGTATCAGATCACTCCCCAATCTTCCGAAGATCTTCCTTCAGGCTTGCAGCATTTCCATCCTTTTTAACGTTCATACCAAGCTTGGTATCGTCGGCAAATTTGGAAATCTTGGCAGCCATGTCACCGTCCATGTCGTTAACGTAGATGATGAATAGTAGTGGTCCCAGGACAGAACCTTGAGGCACTCCGCTACTAACGGGCACCCACTCAGAAGCCTGTCTATTCACCACCACCCATTGCCGTCTGCCACTTAGCTAGTTCTCTATCCAGCCGGCTACTTTTTCGTCTATGCCCAGTGCTCGCACTTTCCGGAGAAGGCGGCGGTGTGGTACCTTATCAAAGGCTTTCTGAAAGTCTAAGTAGACCACATCCACCGCCTTGTCCCGATCGTGCTCACTGAACACGAAGTGGAAGAATTCCACAAGGTTCGTCAGGCATGACAGTTGCCTTCGGAAGCCGTGCTGGGAACTCCTCAGTAGCAGGTTTGACTCTAAATGCGACGTCATTTTGTCCACCATCATGCTCTCCATGAGTTTACCGACTATCGAAGACAGACTGATAGGTCGGTAGTTTGACGGTTGGCTACGGTCTCCTTTCTTGAGGATAGGAGTCACCTCCGCTTCACGCCAGTCTCTAGGAACGCATTCGGTCCGGATTGACATGTTGAAGATTGCGCTCAGGCGTCGTGACACTTGATCGCGCCCTTCTTTCAACACTTTAAGTAGAAACCCATCCGGGCCAGGTGACTTATTGGAATGTCATTAGGTTACGGATTTTCTTTTCTATTTCTCCTTCGGTGAAGTCCATATCCTCCAGCTTTTCCCCCCGAGTATGAATCCGTTGGCTGGGGGATGGGACCACACTCTTCAGTAAACACTGAAGAGAAGTAGTCGTTGAGGAGGTTAGCGTTTTCTGCAGCTGAGTGCTTTAATGTCCCCTCTTCATTCCTCAAAGGGCCAATCGTTCGACGGATTGGTTTAGGGCTGTTCACATATCCAAAAAACTCCTTGAGATTCTCTTTACAGAGTCTCGCCACTCGGAGTTCCTCAGACCGCTTAGCCGCCCTTATGCTGGACTTCACTCTCTTGGCTAGCCTCCGGTATTCGTCAAAGTCACCCGAGATCTTCGATTGCCGGTACACAGTTCTCTTCTCCCTAAGCAGTTGGCCGATTTCTCGATTAAACCACTTTGGTTGAACAGAAGACCGACGGGGGCATTTCAGAGGGATGAAACGCGATTGAAGACTCATGAATGTGGTTTTGAAACTGTTTCACGAGTCTTCAACAGCATCGCACACTTCTAGCCTCGCGTCAGTCAGTCCAGCACGAAGACCTGCAAAGTCTGCTCTTCTTAAATCAAGTTTCCTCGATTTACTAGTTGCAGGCCCTGCCTTCGGGACTTTGAGAGAGAGAGAGAGAAAGAGAGAGAGAGAGAGAGAGAGAGAGAGAGAGAGAGAGAGAGAGAGAAAGTCAAAGTTAAAGTCAAAAGCTTTATTCCATTCTTAAATGTCAGTCTATCAAGAAGCGAATTTAAATGCCATCAGATCCACATAAATTTTCTTGGTTTGAGTTCATTTGCAGTCAGAATAAGAGTAGTTAAATCAATTAGGTGTGGTCTGAATTTATCAATGGTAGTCGCAATCGATGCGGGTTGGTCACTCAGAGGTTGATTAATTAACTGATTATTGTACTGGGATTTATCATACAGTCTTTCCTATATTTTCAAAATAATTATTAAAATTATTTGCTTTCTGTTGGGCGTTTTCGTCTAAATTGTCAAGTTGTCCGGAAGACTTCTTATTTTTTGGAACTATTCTATTGATAACGTTCCAGGTCCTCTTGATATTTCCCTTACATTTAGAGAATTGTTCCCTGAAATAATTTTTGCTCTTTTCTGAGAGCATAACATTGACTATGCTTTAATCCCTCTTATAGGCTCTTTCGATGTCAGAATTTTGTCTATTAGCTTTAAATTGTCTTTAAAGATCATTTGTCCTTTTCATTAATTCTTTGACTCTAGAGTCATTCCAATGGGCAGGAGGGCGTGACACGAGTATGGTTTTGTATGAGGCACGCATATCCAAACATGCTAAAAAACATTGGTAAAAAGAGAAACTTGGTTATTTACACAATCGGTGTATAAAATAGAAACTAAAATACACGATTCATTTAGAAGAAGGTTACAGAAATAATTTTGAGAATAGTTCCCCGAGAGAGCGGACAGTTTTTATAAGAGGGAGTTTTTTTTTCTTTCCTAATATTGACTATAACTATCAAAGGTTCATGATAACCAACCGGACAAGGTGAGACGTTAGAGTTTAGTACAAAATTAGGCTTGTTGGTAATTATAAGAGCTATAATGCTTGAGGAGCTTCCAATAATCCGGGTTGGTTCATTCACAAGCTGACTTAAATGAAGAGTTTGTATTAATTTTCCTATCTTATTTTTTGGAATAAAAAGATAGTCATTAAAATCACCCAGTATGATGAGTGGCTTGGTTTTTAAACTCACCGTCCTAAATACCTCCAAAAGGTAATCAAAACTATTACTGAGTGATTGCAGATGCTTATAAACACAACCTAAAATAAAGGAAGGAAATTTTCGATTTGGGATCGTTAACCAGATATCTTCAAGGTGAAGAGGTCGTTGTATTTCAGGGGTCTTCAAGACATTTACAAGGACAGTTATAAGGAGTTACAAGGAAAAGAATTACCTCAAAGTCCTTGCGACCCGTGCCTAGGAAGTACTCATTAGAAGATGAAACTTAGCTATTCTAAGTTAATCTAGATTCGACTATCTCAATGGCACGCGCTAAAAACTTTCAATCACTACATTATGTTCTAAAGTATGTTATAGAGTCGACTCTTGAAATGTTCGACACTGCTACTGTTGACAACTATCGCTGGCAGTCTATTCCACGTGTCGCAGATGTCGTACGTGAAGGACTTACCCATCGGAAGAGTATTAAATCTGGGCAGCTCCACCTTCCACTCGTGGTTTCGAGTCGCATTCCGGTTAAGGGTAAAGTACTTCGTGTACTCGACATTTTCAAAACCGTACAAAATGTTAAAAGTCTCTATGAGATGACCGCGCAGTCTGAGAGTCTCGAGCAAAAAGAGACCGAGCTCTTGCACTATTTCTGGGTATGGCTTGCTCTTTAGCAATGGGATCAGTTTCGTGGCCCTTACTTGCACCTTTTCCAAACCAAACGATCGATGTCTATTCGAGAGTGAAAAGACCAGAACTGAACCGCGTACCCTAGGTGAGGCCACATCAGGGAGTTGTACAAGGGCAGTACAACCTCCTTGCTTCGAAAGCTGAATTGCCTCCTGATGTAACCCAGCAGGCGCTGATCACTCTTCTCCACCTCTACGCACTGCTTCGAGAATTTGAGATCGCTGATAATCAGCACACCTAAGTCCTTCTCGAAATCAGTTGACCCAAGACACATAACTTGCAGCTCGTAGTCTGAACGGGGATTCACATACCCGATGTTCATCACTTTGCACTTGTCTAAGTTGAAAGGCACCTACCACTTGTCAGACCACTCGCCGATCATCCGTATGTTCTATCTCACCTCCCCCTCCCCCATGTTTTCGGGAGTCACTACGTTCGCTCCAAGTCTTGTGTCGCCGGCAAGTTTCGCGAGGCGGCTCACCAGTCCTTCATTTATGTCGTTGGTGTAGATGATGAATAATAGAGGGCACAACACGCAGCCTTGAGGGACCCCACTCGTTAATGACGACCACCTGGAGGCGTGGCCGCCGACAGTAATCCTCTGTCGCCTGTCCGACAACCAACTTTCTAGCCAATTTGTGACCTTTGCTCTTATTTCCAAGGCACGTACTTTTGCCATCAGTCGACGGTGGAGGACTTTATCGAAAGCCTTTTGGAAATCCCAATAAAGTATGTCCACTGCTCGACTTCTGTCAAACTCGCTCATCATCCCGTGAAAGAATTCGAGCAAGTTCATGAGGTGAAGCAGGAGCGCTTTCTTCGGAAGCCGTGCTGGGTGTCCCTCAACAGGCTGTGGGACTCTAAATGATCCGTTATTCTATCCGCTATAATGCCTTCCAGTTTTTTACCCACTATTGAAGTGAAACTTATGGGTCGGTAGTTTCTAGCGGTGCCACGGTGCCCTTTTTTGTGGATCGGGGTGACGTTGGCCATAACCAGTCCTTAGGGAATTCATCACCACCGAGTGACACGGTGAAGATGTCAGAAAATTGGATGCCCACCTGATCTTTTACCTCACGTAGCACTCTTGTCAGGACCAGGGGATTTGTACGCATTCAACTGACCGAGCCTTCCGGGAACCTCTTCGGCAGTTGTAATTATTTCTTATAGCGCTTCTACCCCAATATCTATCACTATCGGCGTTCTGGGTACCTCTCCGTCTTTTTCACTCGTGAACACCAAGGAAAAGTAGTTGTTGAGTACGTTGGTTATTTCCATGTCCGAATCTTGGAGGACGCCGTCTCAGTACCTCAGAGATCCGATGCGGTGGCGCACTAGTTTTCGGCTGTTAACGTACGCGAAGAACTCCTTAGGGTTCTCTTTGGAGAGAGAGGCCACACGAATTTCTTCGTTCCACTTAGCCGTGCGCACTAGTGCCTTCACCCTTCTACAATGAGTCAAGTAAGCTTAGTGATACACTGCATTTCTACTTCTCTTCCATATCCTGTGCGCTAAATTTCTACCTTTAATAGCAGTGGTGATTTCTTAAGTAAACCACCTAGGTTGGATGCTTGCTAGTCTGACAGTCTTCACGGGAACGAACTCAGCCTGACGCTCCAGAAAACGATTCTTGAAGTCGTTCCATTTGGAGTTCGTCCCGTCCTCGATAGATGGTTGTATCGAAGTCTACTCGTCTGAAATCCAACTTACGTGCTCATTCATTCGTACCTTGGGTACAGGGGATACGTACACCAAACCTGACCATGTTGTGGTCACTACCACCCAGGTACTCATCCACTGACACGTTAGAGAGAGAGATAAAGAGATAGATAGATAGATAGATAGATAGATAGATAGATAGAGAAGAGAGATAAAGAGATAGATAGATAGATAGAGAAGAGAGAGAAAGAGAAAGAGAATATTAAGTTTATAGAAGAGAAACACATTCTGTATATTAATGTTGAATAACACAAAGGGACCCCAAAAACTGGAGGTGGAGGACGGGTATCCATTCCAGACACAAACAATAAAAGATTTAGTTTCAAAATTTCAGTCCTTAAGTTTTAATAATCTTTAGCTTTATTAGTGCAAACAGCGCTAGCCCGCGCACATAAACTCCCATAAACAGTAATATTTGTAAAGCAGCAAAAAATATCTGTATTATCTATAACTCAATCCGCCGTTGAGTTTTAACAATATGCAATTAGAAACTCTCCCCTTATTGTACTGCGCCTAGGGACGCTTCGAAAGGAAGCCTTTATGTACCTCGAAATTAGTTCGATGTGCCCCACAGCTCCGCGTTTTTCGGCCCACGACTTTGCATTAAATGGTACTATGTGGGTGTCCAATCATAAATTCTTAGCTGCAGGGTCTATGGGTAGAAGGGAATTTCCATATGAATGGCTCTTTGCGGTGGAGCCAGGAGGGTTAAATATCATTACAGAGAGTAAAATCCATCTGAAAAGTCTATGCTGGTCAACAGCTTCGATTCACGGCGTTGGGAGTTATGTCCATATTTCATAAAGCTAAATTTATGCAAAGAATGTTCGTAACTACGCAATCTACGATGGATTAGGACGAGCTATCCTACGTAATTGTAGGAATGTGGGGACAGGAAAGTTTCGAGGAGTTTCTTCAGGTTTCCATCATCTCAGGGAACAATGAAATGGATGAAATGGTCCTTAACCACTCTTGCATGCATTTAAGAACATGTTACTACCAACCTTTTCGAAAACAGAGTTTCGATAATTACCGACTCGCATAATATCAATTTTTGTTGTTACTACCGTCATTATTGTGGTTAGTGTGATTATGTAAGGGCGGAAAGAACCAGTACCATGTTGTGGTAAGTGTAGATAGTCAGACAGCCCGGAAAGTGAACGAGGGTCTGGGAAGCCACCATCTGAAGCTGTTGTTCTACAACCATAGCAGGAGTTGATGCGCGTCAACTACAATTTATGTATGGAAGTGGTGATAGTGATTTTTTTTTTGCCTAGCGGAAATCAACTGAGTCATCTCCGCAGGGTTTGACCTAAGTAGGAGAGCTCCTAATAAAATAAATCCAAATAAGTTGATAAATAAACATGAAGGAGAACGATTTCAAACATCTTAGAGAAAGTTCGCTTCTTCCAGCACAAAGGGGTTTTTTTTTTTTTAGTTAAAGGGGAGTGTAATTTACACCCACTGTTTTGAGAAGAGGGGTGGTAATCAGGTAAATTAGGTGGTTTTAAAATGAGCTAAATTATTTTACACTCTCCAAAAATGTATAGTAATCGCCATAGCCCCCCAATACTCTAGAAATTCTCTTGATAATCTCACCACCGTAGTTTAGATATAAATACAGTAGCGCGGTATTGCACTCATAACATCGCTACACTGTATATCAAATAGAATGGAACAATACGCACACAAAAAAAGAGGCAGGAATATAAATTTAGAGTTATCTTTTTTAGTTTTTAAGTTAGCTTACAACACTTTGTGACTACAGATGGGAACGCGGAACAGGAAATTAAAGGAACTAAATTAGGTCTAAGGGGGGAAGGGGGAATATTGAGTAATAAACAATGACTTTCACTTTCTCTACTCTAAGGTATTCTTCGATGAGATTCGACCCCACGATCTCACACGTGAAAAGTTAGAAACCAGAGGAAAAGTTCTACCAGGTTGTTCTCTAAGTTCATAAGAACATAAGAAAAGAAAGTCCTCAAAAGGCTAATCAATACTTATATGAGCCATCTCTTGTTCCCATCGCCCAGTTCAGTCTATTCCTAAAACTTCCCAAGGGAGGATGCTTCCTTCACACTACTGAGCCTATTCCATTGTATCTTCCACTTGATTAGTTCATCAATTTAACCCCTAAGCATAAATGACAATCGCTGACAAGCCCCTTTCAATCATGGAAGAGATCCCACAAACAATTAGTGAAATCAACATAAAGATCTGAATGTCAATCTCTGGCTAATCAATAGCCTATATGAGGCAGCTCTTGTTCCCATCATCCAGTGCAGTCTCACCCAGTAGCATCTTCATCCATAAATCTATCCTGTCAATTCTTAAAACTCCCCAGGGAGGACGCTTCTATCACATGACTAGTGAGCCTATACCATTCATCTACCACTAAATACAAATACCACACTGGCTTCACCGATACAACCATCTGTGTCTACTGTTACCTTGACACAAATACAGTTCAACGCATAGTCATAGTATGACATACACAACGACACATAGAACAACCTCTGCAGATTCACGCAGTTGTGATCGTTGGGAGAACTCCCCCAGATTGGGGGAGTTCGTCTATGTGGCGTAGTTAAGGGGGTGACCTGAGCCAGGACCAACTAAACTGCTCTGTTGCAATTAAGTGTAGATTGTTTTTTATGATCTTTTGATAGGATTTGTTCCGTTGTTAATTTTTATAGTAATGTTAATGAGGAGTCAACCCTGTGTGAGCTCGAGTTGATTATTTCTTCAATAGAAATTTATTTCATTAAAAAAAACCCTATTTTTTGGATCTTATATAAATTGCAAATTTCCTCCAGTTTACCACTCCAATCCCTCATTCTGCAAGTTCCTTTTTACTTCGTTTTAACAATCTATATAATGAATTTTATATACTGAGGCACTAATTACATTACCACCTCTACTGTTAAATTAACCAACCGTCACTTTAGTGAATCCCTTTGAAAGTTTATACGACTCGTGTCTAAAATGCGTTTTGGAAATCTAAACCAATACTTACCACTGCTCCCTCTAGCTGCAAATTACAAACATTGGATAGAAGAAAAAGTGAAGCAGATTTAGCAACCAACATTTATTTTCTGTAGTGCTGTGTTGCAGCCACCTTTTATTATAGCCCTCGCACATCTTTTTTTTTTATTCATTATGTATTCAACAAGCAAACTTTAAGAACTGTAGATACTATCTTTAGAAAAATGCCTCATTTTCAAATATTTTTACCATTTGTTAATATGTAATTAACATAAAATTGCTCCAATTACGGATTTTTCTAAAAAGATAGTGTTAGATGTTTGATGCTTACGACTTTCAAGTAATAGACTGTGGAATGCGGCTTATTGGCTCCTAGCAACTTATTTAACTCCATTATTCCATATAGAATAGTTGTTGTTTATTTATAATAACTAAAATACTATAGGCTGATTAATTATTTATGATTCAATGAATTGGTACAATAATATTCAGAATAAAATACTAAGGCGTTAAGATAAACAAAAGGGGCGAAACATTTGTTCATATTATTTGCCTTTTTTGTTCTGATTTATATGAAAAGTGTAGAGTTGATGACATTAAAGAGCATTTTTATATATATATATATAAAGTATGCAAAAATAACCAGTCAATTATTGTGAGAGGTTTAAAACGAACCCTTTCATAGACTCATGAAGAAGAAGTAGGAAATTTTACAAGATTTTTAAGACAAGTTGGAAAGCGTTTGGTCAAAGGGCAAAACATAGGAATATAAACTGCAACCAAATTGATTTGGGCATTGAATTGGATAAAGTCTAAACCACTAAATAATAATCTTACTCAAAAGCAATGGACAGAAAAACCATGGTGAGTACTCAACTTGAATATATTTTTCATTCCTCCTATCCTTAAATATAGTAGAGAGTGGGGGGGAAATTATCAAAATGATTACAGTTGAAAGAAGAAAAGCACCCGCTAAAACAAATGAAAAAATACATAATCGTTGAGAGACAACAAATGACATCACTAAAGTACACATAAAAAAATAATAATCAAACGAATCGAGGAAATAAATTAGGATCTTTGTGGGAACAACCGGCACCAAGTACCATACGTAACTCCCCCTCCCCACATCTCCATAAAGAAAAACAAATTTTGCATGTATTTTAGAGCATGAAAAATGCCAAACTGCATATAGGACATTTTATAACAATAAACCTTATAAATGCTGAGGAATGTTCTATCGAAGTACTTGCCACTTTGCACAAAAAAAATGCGTAAAAGAAAGGAAGAAAACACCAGTCTGTTTTAAAGCCCAAATTTTATTCTTTAAAGGGGAGATACGGAAGAATTAAAAAATAACCATGGGACATTCCGTCAAGTAAAGAATAATTGAAAAACAATACTTGAAAAGTCCTAACCCACCGACTAACTCAAACGATGGATTGCAATCAATCCCAAGAACAGGCTGGAATATGAAGTAATTATTGTATATTCGACCATTTTCAGACTGTTCATTAATTATGGCATTAAACGATAATTAATTCGAATTAAGTTCCTGCATGATATTTTTAGACTATGAGGTAGCCTTTGATTCCCTTAACACTAATTCATTACTAAATGAGCTACAGAAATACGAAGTCAGTAAGATCTACATTGACATCCTTTCCTGTATATACAATAATGCTACGTTGCCAATTATTTTGAAATTAGTATAAAAAATCGATTAACAAAAATAAAGAAGAGATAAAGATCCCTCAAGACTGTGTTTTTAGGGCTCTTTATTGGGAATGAAAAATAATTAGTATTAATGGGACATATTTGGGGTCCCGGGTCAATGATTACGATCGCATTATATTTATTGCCGCAACTTTAGACGAATTACAGTCAATGGTATTAGAATTATCACGAGTCAGTCTGCATCTCGCAGATTGAGAAAAAACAAAAATAATAAACAATTCTTGTGGAAGCGGATGACCGAATCTTTAGAGGTGATCACATTTTGACTGAAGACTAAAGACCGATGATTTTAAAGTAATGATCAAATTAATGGTGAAGACCGAAGATCTATCATATGAAAGTGGTGATCAAACTTTTCTTGAAGAACTTTAGAGGTGATGGTCAAATTATTTAGCACATTAAAATTCCGTTAGCTTACGACACTTTATGACTACAGATGGGAACGCGGAAAAGGAAATTAAAGGAACTAAATTAGGTCTAAGGGGGGGAGGGGGAATATTGAGTAATAAACAATGACTTTCACTTTCTCTACTCTAAGGTATTCTTCGATGAGATTCGACCCCACGATCTCACACGTGAAAGGTTAGAAACCAAAGGGCAAGTTCTACCAGGATGTTCTTTAAGTTCATAAGAACATAAGAAAAGAAAGTCTTTAAAAGGCTAATCAATACCTATATGAGCCATCTCTTGTTCCCATCATCCAGTTCAGTCTATTCCTAAAACTTCCCAAGGGAGGATGCTTCTATCACACTACTGAGCCTATTCCATTGTATCTTCCACTTGATTAGTTCATCAATTTAACCCCTAAGCATAAATGACAATCGCTGACAAGCCCTTTTCAATCATGGAAGAGATCCCACAAACAATTAGAGAAATCAACATGAAGATCTGAATGTCAATCTCTGGCTAATCAATAGCCTATATGAGGCAGCTCCTGTTCCCATCATCCAGTGCAGTCTCACCCAGTAGCATCATCATTCATAAATCTATCCCGTCTATTCTTAAAACTCCCCAGGGAGGAGGCTTCTATCACATGACTAGTGAACCTATACCATTCATCTACCACTCGATTAGTAAACAAATTTTTACCAATCTGTTTCCAAAACCTAAACTTGTCCACCTTAAACCCATTGATACGTGTCCTATCTCCTTCCCGAAAAATAATAACCTTACATATATCACCCCTATTATAACCTTTGACCCAAATGAAGACCTCGATCAAGTCCTGTAAAACTCTTTTCCCTTCTATCGTATAAAGATTGTTTCTTAAACATTGCGCTATAAGGTAAGGTTCTCAACCCATGAATCATCTTAGTCATCCTTCTTTGCACAGACCAATATCCATCTTATAATACTAATAAGGTGACCAAAATTGCACCGCTTTGTCAAGATGACGCCTAACTAATGTTAGGTGGAGTTTTAGAATTCCCTCATCACCCCATTTACTTAAACTATTCCCAATAAACTACAATACCCTATTAGCTTTGAACCTAGCACTTATGTACTGCTTTCTAGGCCGGAAGTCAGAACTTACCAGTACACCTGAGTCTCTTTCGCATCTGACTTTCCTAAAACTCTTCCATTCTGTTTATAATTATTTAGTGTTCAGTGACTTACTCAAATGGCCATCGCTTATTGCAAAACAAGTTTCAACGGAGACATCCGTCTTTTTCAATCGCTGACCACTAAGAGATACAGAGAGATGCTTAACCTAAGAAGACACAAATTTCCAAGTCAGAATTTAATCAGCGGGGGGGGGGAGGTATGGGGCTTCGGCATTTTTAATCAGAGGCCCGACGAGTCTTCTGGTTTTCAAGGGACTAGTGTTGAATTACCCGTCAAAAGAATTTAAGTTTGGAATTTCCTTTATAAGGGCAGATTCTATTAGGCATATATATATATATATATATATATATATATATATATATATATATATATATATATATATAAATACCAGGCAATGGCTTCGCCACTCCCCCCCTACGTGGGGAGCTTGCGCTTCGCTACTAGTATTAAAATTTAAAATCTAAAAAAAGCAGCCATGGTTAAATTTTTATAAATTTTCTGAACTTCGCCAATTATAATAATTTAAAAAAGGAACTCTAAACTTAATTTACCCCCTTTCAAAACATCACGTTGCTAAAATATAGTTATATTTATAGAAGATATGTAAAAATAAATTTTCTGAGCTTCACCATTTGTAATTCTTTGGGTTTTTAAAAATTCACAAAATTTTAATACTTATATCTATTTCTGAACTTCACCATTTTGTTTTTTGATATTATAAAAGAATTATTAGAAATAACTTTGATAAAAAAACATAAGTCATAACCAAACTAAGATGAAATTATTATTCAAATACTCCAAAAAAACCCTTCTTAAATTATAGTTAGTGATATATATATATATATATATATATATATATATATATATATATATATATATATATATATATATATATATATTATATATATAATGAATTATTTGTATCTTCCAGTTATTTAGCATCCATGTATTTTCTACCTAAAATTCACAAAGAAGGAGTCCCTTTGAGACCCATACTTGCCTCTTATTCTTTACCATCATACAAACTGGCCAAATATCTTGTTAAAATACTTTCACCTTTATCTAAAAATCAGTTCTCCATACAAAACTCCTATAAGTTTAAAGAGGAATTACTGAGCAAAGTTAACGATGGATATATTGTGAGTTATGATGTTGAATCTTTATTTACTAACATTCCCCTAAACTATACAATCAGTTTAATATTAAATAAGGTATTCCATTCCCCAAATACTTTTCATGGATTTTCACGAAGCCAATTAAAAAAAGCGCTGTAATTAAGTCTTTCTGAATCTTGGTTCACGTTTAATAATAAAGTTTACTGCCAGATCGATGGTGTTGCAATGGGTTCTCCAATGGGACCACTTGCAGCTGACTTTTTTATGACACATCTCGAAGATCAAATGATTTCCACTAATTTAGATTACAAACCCTCCTTCTACCGCCGTTTTGTTGATGATTCCTTGGCAGTTTTTAATAATCCTGCACATAGCCAACTTTTCTTTAATTTTTTGAACACTTTACACCCTAACATCAAATTCACCATGGAAGTCGAGTCAAATGATAAGATGCCCTTTCTTGACCTTTTAATCAACCGAGATAATGACCAACGAAAAATTCAAACAACCATTTACAGAAAAAAAACATTCACAGGACCAGGTTTGAACTACTTTAGTTTTTGTGATTTCGGTTATAAAATATCCACAGTAAAAACTTTAATACATAGAAGTTTCTCGCTATCATCCACTTACCAATCAATCCATAATGAATTTATTTTTCTTAGGAAGTATTTTATAAATAATTTATTTCCTTCTGACCTATATGATAGAGTTTTAAAAAAGCTATTTGATAATCTCATTGACCCCCCTCAACCCTGCATAAAAGTTCCTAAAATGCCCATATATTTACTAATTTCAGAGATGGGTTTTTTGAACGATACTTTTAAAAGAAAAATCTTATTTATTTATAAAAGATATTTTCCCCAAATCAACCCCAAAATAGTTTTTATAAACAAACTATCGATAGGAAGTTTCTTTAACAGTAAAGATCCTATCTCTTTGGAGTTCCGCAGTGATAATGTCTATTTATTTAAATGTCCCAGTTGTACTGGAGCCTCTTACATTGGTAGCACTGTTAGGTCTCTTGGAGCTAGGTTCTCTGCTCATATGGGGATTAGTTGGCGTACAAGCAAAATATTAAATAGAAAGGAAAAGTCATCTATTAGGCAACACACCATAAGCTGTAAAACTAACATTTCTATTGAGAATTTTAAAGTATTAGCCTTTAACAACAACAAACATTGCCTAAGAACCCTCGAATCTCTATATATAAAACACTACAAACCTACACTTAATGAAGATTTAAGTGCAATATCATTATTAATTAACTAATTTTAACTACAGTTTGTTAGTTGGTTTGCCTTTTAATAAACCAACCGTCAATGTAACCTATATATATACTAGCCCCTTTGTTAAACCTACCATTCACTCTCTACGATGGATCCGCTTTAGTAAGTACCCAAATTTTCCGTTTTTATATTAAATGTTTTTAACTGTTAGTCTTTACAAAATTTAATAATAAAAAAAAAAGTTTAAATTTATTATCTTTAAATAATGCCAAGTCAATTTCTCTTAGTTTGTAATTAATTTCTGCAATAATCTTTAAATTTATGAACTAATTTTTGAGTCAGTCTTAAAGCAAATTTAACTGTTGCCAAGTCATATTTAATTTAACTTGTAGTACTTTCTACTGATATTCTGTAATTGGTCACCTGTAAAATAATGTCTTGTTGGCCTTTTCAAGTTTTCTTTATGCATATTAACTTTGTAAACTTATTCTAGCCTGAAGATGAAAACTTGTAGTTTTCGAAACGTAGTGAAAAATTAAAAGATGCTACATCCGTTTCTCGTGGCTCTGGGATTTATCCTCAATATTAAATGCAGGCTTCACGGCCGAGCTCCATATGGATATATATATATATATATATATATATATATATATAGTTGTGGGAATTTTAAATTATTTTTGGCATTACCAATGTGAATTAAATGGCCTTCATTTGAGATGAGTAAGAAGAGGCTAGAAGATAGGCTTCCACGGTGCATGTCGCATTTGCGCTCCTTCATTCGCTTAGCAAAAGCAGAAGATTCTCCAAGAGAATCAAAGAAACAGAAATACTTGAATTCTTTGCGGTTCTCCAAACCCAGGTAACTTTGAAGCGATGGGTCCCTTTCTAAACACTATACTTTTCCTTTTCCTCTTACGCCAACCAACGAGGGTATATTTATGTTAACAAAAATCTAGTGAAACTCTATGAGAAAATCGCTACCAGAAGGCTTTCGAAAAGAGTCCTTTCGATGAAAATGGTGAAATTAAGGGATGTGAAAATGTGTGGAAGGTGCATAGGCCGAGTATTCGAGGCTCTAGGATCGGGGAAGCACGCAACTCTCCTATACCTGCCAGTGCAAGGGGTCTAGATCGCGGATGAGAAGGTCATCGGAGGAGATAATAAGGATGGGACATGACTAATCCCTTGAAGAAGGATATAAGATAACCATCAAGGGCATTTTATTCAATGGAATTAGGAAAAGGGAGGGGAAAAAGGAAAGGTAGAGGTGATGAGAGTTGTGCTACAAAACACCGCCAGTACATATCCCCGGGGAAGGTAGGGAACGTCTTAAAACTACAGGAACAGGTTTATAGCAGAAGCACAGCCACTCGAAATACGACCTAGAGTTAAAATTTGTTTTATTAATTATTTAATCATTTTTTGTCACTCTTATTAAACGATTTTTTCATCCTTTTTATCAAATGTTAATGTTGATAAAAACAAATATTAGCCCGAGTTTGCCCCCCTTTTAGGGTGTTCCGAAGAAAATGAATGCATGACAACGTATAGAGGAGGAAAGCGATTGGGAAATACGATCGTAAAATGTAATAATGTGTTTTGCGTTTTGCCACCAATCATCACTATTTGACGCCTATCAAGTGGATATACACTCTTTTAAGTAGCCCCTCCCCCGCTCCCTCATTCGAAGATGGATCCCATTTAGCGACCTTTAAAGAATTTAGTGTGTTCTAAGTTACTCAGGTTTTGTATCAGTTATTATGCTTTCCTTTCAATTTGTTCCCCTTCTGTCTGTCCTGTTCCCCCATTTTTTGTTTACTGGGCCCTTTCCTCGTCTGTCCCTTCTCAGGTCCTATCTGTTTTTTTTTAATAAACCGAACTTCATTTAGACCTGTGGAATGAATCGACTATGAAATGGTCTCCAAATTTATTTCCGTCGCATGTTGACTGAAAACTGCGCAAACATTGACCCAGACCATGGCAACTAAAGGTAATAGGGTGTTAAGAGGGTCTTTCGGCAGACCCCAACCTTCTACTATACATCCCAAACCCCCTGTAAGAAATGCCAGGCTTGACATTGGGCAATGCATCGATGTCAACGCCACGCTTTGTTGTGATGACGTCACCGCGGAAGGATATGGCAAACTAGATCCGTCAACTCGCCTCCGTTAGGGCCAAAAGTCACGCAGCTGTGTTTGCTTTCGGGTGGGTCTCTGATGAAGCTTATTTTTCATCCTTTGTGTCACTTAATGGGTCTTCGGACACAGAAAAAAGGTGAAGACGTAGCGAGATCTCTGGTGCCCAGGAACCCCCGATTTATATGCTGGTATGGTGAATGGAAAGATCACAACTTCACTTATTGACAGAGTCATAGTAATTGGAGGGGAAGAGGACGTAGTTTGAAACTGCCATAAATATGTTCGTAAAATTTTAAGAACTAGAATGTAAAAACTTTGAACTTTCGAGTGATAAAAATTGCATGCCTGAAGCTATTACTCAAGTTCTGTGATCTCATTGAAGGACAACCATAAACAAAAACAAAGGGAATGAGTACTTAGGATAAAATTTTTTAATAATTTTAAGAGAATTCACTAGAAGTGTTGGAAGTTCGTACCATGAAATCTTTATGGTAGTTCGTATGTACTTGGAGAGTGACTATGTTCATTCATGCTTCTGGAATTAATCGATTTACAGGTCAATCTTCTACCTCAATTTGTTTATATTTTCACCCGTGAGTCTTTGAATTCGGTAATGGGCACAAAAATACCATTTCTCTTCAGCAAATCAAAATTTAGAACTAAATAAAATTAAATCAATAATCATAAAAATAATAAAATATATCAGCTTAGTCATTATGCATCTCTAAATTTGACTTCGATCATTCTTGAGGCTTCAAGAAGCTTCTTTTTATATTATCTTTAATTTTTATATCATCGCTGTCATTTTGCTAAGCTTTCGTCGTGGACTTAGTACATCTTCAGAGCGTTTAAATTTTATAAGGGCTGATATACGAATATATATATATATATATATATATATATATATATATATATATATATATATATATATATATATATATATATATATATATATAACCAATTAGGTGGGGGGAGGAGCTGGGTTACGGGTTAAGCTTTCTAATGATAACGAACGTTTGGGTTTGTGGTTATTTCAGATTCTTTGAGAACTACCTAAAATGCGATCCTGTACAGAGATCGCCTATTATTAAATTCAGTAGTTCAGCAAATTTGTCTTTTTGTCACACATTTTGGCCTAGGATATTTCGATGCTGAGGGTGTTTAGTTCTCTTAACAAATTCTTAAATTTCTAAGTCTTTTTTTTTTCAATTCAGAAGAATATTGACTTTCGTTTCTTAGTCAGTTCTTTTAAGAAGCACCTAAAATTTTTGTATGGTTCTCCTCAAGGCAAGAGGGACTCACAAAACGCTTGACCGCCAACAAAAAAAAGCTTTTGGATAAGAGGTGCGTCTTCAGTGAGGGTGAAAAAAAATATAACGTCACTGGAAGTTCGGATAAGAATAAATCATATAATTTAAATCATTCCATAAACGATGAAAATGTGATTGGCTTAGAGGGGGGGTGCATAAGGCGGTTAATTAGTGGGAGACTTAGGGTCGGAAGCAAAGGTAACAAGATTTTAAATCAAATTATAGCCTTTAAAAATGGCGGGAATTCGAATCTGTGCTGCCAAACGCTTCTAGTTCGATCCCCTCCTCTAACTAGTCAGCTACCATTCATATCCCCCCTATAATGTCTCAAGTACCCTAATAATCAAGCATTGTAGGCTAGCCGCAATGAAAAGGTGGCAGCGGAGATATATTAGATCGAGGATAAGACCTGCTTCAATTCCAGGACCGATCGAGCCCATTTTAGAGCTTTTTGGAAACAAATACGCACTTACGAACGAAGGGGCTCAAAAATACGAACTTTAAAGACACCGAGATGAATAAATGCCATCTCAGAAATATTTATTAAATAAAATTGAAACCCAAAGGGCGAATCGCCACCTGGAAGTTTCTTTGGGATAATGGGTTCTCAGAGAATTGGAGAGGTTGGGGAGAGTGAGAATATAGGGAAGGTTGATAGCTGAATGAGAGATCACTCGGAGTACTAGAACGAGACGCAATTCTCCTGAAGCTGCATTCAAATTTATAGAATTAAATAATTATGCAAAGAAGTTCAGGAACGTTTTATTAACCATGTTCAAGAAGTTCAGGAAACGCTCTATTAACCATGTTCAAGAAGTTCAGGAAACGCTTTATTAACCATGTTCAAGAAGTTCAGGAAACGCTTCATTAACTATGTTCAAGAAGTTTAGGAAACGCTCTATTAACCATGTTTAAGAAGTTCAGGAAACGCTCTATTAACCATGTTTAAGAAGTTCAGGAAACGCTCTATTAACCATGTTTAAGAAGTTCAGGAAACGCTCTATTAACCATGTTCAAGAAGTTCAGGAAACGCTCTATTAACCATGTTCAAGAAGTTCAGGAAACGCTTTATTAACCATGTTCAAGAAGTTCAGGAAACGCTTTATTAATCATATTCAAAATTGCGATTCAACCAACAACATTGAAGGAACGTTTCAAAGTCATCCCTGAACCCATTTTTAACCCCACCCCCACACGTCCTTCAGGGTTAATAATCAATTTATCAAAAACCCTCATAAAACCCATTAATGGAACCCAACGAAATATATGGAACAGATAAAGGAGCTATTCCTAACCTTGAGCATGGCCAAGATCTTCTATAGAAACACTTAAAACGAGGTGAAAGGAAATAAAGACGCCTCAAAGGCCTTAAAGCTCACTTTCAGGAGGTTTCTCCCAAGTATGAGTACCATTGAAAAATTCTTCATTACCATTGATATTATTTTTCGTTATTATTATCCTTATTAATATCAGCGTTAATAACTGTATTAAAGTTGGAATTTCCTTTGTAAAAGCTGATTCAATTAGATGCCTATGTGTATAAATGTGAAAATTATAAATTATTTTTGCATTATCAATGTCAATTAAATTGTTTTCATTTGACATGTGGAGAAACAAACTAGAAGAAAGAGATCCACGTCGTATATCGCATTTATGTTTCTTCATTCTCTTGGAGAATCTGCCTCTTTCGGCAATATATACTTGATTGCAAAATTTGCAAGGGATATAATTAACTTTCTGTTCTTTATCGATGGATCTATATTTAGACATATTATTTCAAATCGTTTTTTCGCATTGAAAGGCAGCATTCAATTAATTAATTAATTGGGGCGAGTATGTGAATGTAATATAATAATTGTCACATACTTTAGTGAAAAGGCTATTAACATCAAAAATTGTAACCATCAGAGATGCTACAAAACTAAATCGTTAAATAGTTCGCTCCAAAATATTCTCAAAGGACACTCTGATCTAATTAAATAATTCAAAGTGTATAATCCCTCACTACCGTACATGTATGGTTTACCGAAAACACATAAAGGCGGTAATCCGCTCAGACCGATAATTTTCAGCGTAGGATCCCACGCGTACAAACTTTCTCAGTGGTTAGCGAACATCCTATCCAAATTAATTGGTAGCATCTCTGATGCTCACATTATTCATTCTGGTGATATGTGTGAATAAAATTAAAACGGTTATTCTATCTAATAAATAGTTGCTAAGTTTTGATGTTAATAGCTTTTTCACTAAAGTTCCCGTTGATGAAGCCTAGATGTTATTATAGAAAACTTGCCTTTGTATAACCAAACATTACCCGTGTAATGTTTGTGATAAAATTGTAAAGTTGGTTCGTTTGTGTGTTACAGACAATGTGCTTAAAGCCGAGGATTGTTTTTGCAGCCATAAATATGGCCTAAGTATGGGTAATCCTCTTTCCCCGATACAATGTAATATGTTCATGGAGAACTTTGAGAAACACCTCCTCCCACTTATCTTACCTAATCCCATAACTTCGTTTCGCTATGTGGACGATGTATGTGCCACATGGCCTATTAATGATAACACATTTGATTCTTTCTTCGAACAATAAAATAATATCCACTTCACCATTACATTTAAAGTAGAATGGGAACAAAACAACTCATTGCCATTTCTCGATGTAAAAATATCTAAAGTAAACAACAAAGCAAATTGTTTTGTCTACCGGAAACCAACCAACTCTAATGACTATATTCACTATTTCTCGTGCCAGGACGTATCAGTTAAAAGGTCCGTAGTTTCTTCCCTGTTCCTGAGAGCATATCGCATTTGTGATCCTTGTTCTTGCAAGATGAAATCAATACCATCATCCAAACATTCATTGAGCTACAGTATCCTCTTTGGTTCATAGAAAAATGTCATTATAAAGCCAGAAACGTCTTTTAATCTCCAGCTATTCCTAAGGAAAAAGTATGTGACAATTATTATACTACATTCCCATACTCGCCACAATTAATTAATTTTAAAAAGTTAGCACGTGCAAACAACATCAATGTTGCCTTTCAATACGAAAAAACGATCCGAAATAGTCTGTCTAAAAATAAATCCATCGATAAAGAACATGGAGTTTATTATATCCCTTGCAAATCGTGCAATCAAGTATATATTAGCGAAAGCAGCAGATTCCCCAATAGAATGAAGGAACATAAATACGTATGCGACGTGGATCTCTTTCTACTAGTTTGTTTATCCACATGTCAAATGAAAACCATTCAATTGACATTGATAATGCAAAAATAATTTATAATTCTCACAATTATATACATAGGCGTCTAATTGAATCAGCTCTTATAAAGGAAATTCCAAATATAATACTTCTGATGACCAATTCAACCATAATTCCTTGATAAGTAAGAAATTTACAGTTCCTTTACTCAAAAATGACACCGCTTCCCCATACCGCCCCCCCTATCCTAATCACATTCCGAGTTGTAAATTTGTGTGTCCGAACGTTAAGCATCTCTTTTGTAGTTCATTAGTTCAGCAGCGATTGACGATGACGTAGGTTTCCGGCGAAACCTGGTTTCGCGAATTAATTGATCAAAATATCGTGGTTTCTTTTCTGCCTATAATATATATATATATATATATATATATATATATATATATATATATATATATATATATATATATATATATATATATATATATATATATATATATATATATATATATATATATATGAGAAAACAAAGCGACGCTCCACCTACGTACAACGAAAGGATACAAAAAAGAGTGGGAATAAATAAAAAAAAAATTATCAGTAAAGGGAGATTAGAGGCAGGTACAAAAGGATAAAGACATATAGATAAAATCTCTACCAAAATATCTACGTGTGAGAGAGTGTGTGTGAAATGTAGGAATATAAGTCACATAACTATGGATACATACATATAAAAATATAAATACAAATACAAACGAAAGAAATATAAAAAAAATTGAATAAATCAAAGGGCTAAGATTTAAAATGGAAAAGTTCGTTTAAAATAAGTTTGTTAATGACAGGGGCCAGTTTAAAGAGATCAGGTGATATATTGAAGTTAGGAGAGTAATTGATGAAAGAGCATAACACAATATTTCTTTTAACAGACTCATCCGAGTTGTAAATAATCTTAGTCGAATTCCAATTGCTAGGATGACTATTTTCAGATAAGTGAATAATGAAAGCACTATTGCTTTCACCTCTTCTAATATTGTATTTGTGTTGGGTCAAACGAACATTTAATGATTTCCAGTTTGCCTAAAGTATTGCTTAGGGCAAAGTGCACCATCGAGAGAATACCCCCCCCCCCTCCTATATTCTTGCTGTTATTTTGAACCAAAATTTTGTACAAAGTAGTAGACGCATAATTAAATATGACTGAGATATTTAAACATTTCAAAAGACGGGGAGGAAAGAAAAACCTCAGAAAATGGTAAAACAAGGGAGAATAATTTGCAATGACGCAATTGTAATTATGCAGTTAAATGGCCATGTTGTAGCTAACTAAGCTCTTAATCCAGCCCTCTGAAGAAGCTCTTCTTATAGTCACGAGAGGGTATCGGATAAGCCAGCAGTTCTAACGCAAACACAAGTTTACGTATCAATTGCTTATTTGAATTGTTATCCCATCCCTGGTATCGAAGAAAATGGGCTTGATGAAGAGCTTAGTTTGCTACAACATTGCCATTTTAACCGCATAATTTAATTGTGCCATTGCGAATTATTCGCGCGCTCTCTCTCTCTCAATTAAAAGAAACCTTGTTGAATGTTCATGTCTAAGCCAATTTAATAACTTTAACATTTCCCCTTTTGCCTTTTTAAAATTGATGCTGTTATGAAAAAACTCATTCTTAAAGAAATTAGCTTTGACTTATGTTCCTAATTGTTTTGCAATTTTCATTTATATGGGTACCCGATTTGTCAATTTAATTATTGCATTGATTTTGTATAAACATTATTTTATTTCTCTTCCGCTCTCTTTCTCCCTCTCCCCTACGTATCTGCTTACTTCTCGTGTCTCTCCTAATTTCCCTCTTTAGACTATCGCTTTATCCGTTAATCGTTTTAACCCTTTTGGCTCTGTTCTTGACTCTTTATTGCCTCTCGGGTTGACCTTGCTACCTTTGTTATAGGTAAATCTTAATGTGAATTTACCCGTCCCTCTCCTACTTCTTCATTCGTGATTTCTTGTCTTAGCGGCGGTCCTTTATCTTTTACTAGCTTATAATATCTACCGTGCAAATGAAGAACACCGAATATATAAATTTTCCAAATTTGAGTTATGTATTGACTCTTATGTAGATTCCATTTCTGGCATTGTTTTACGCCCATCTTTCATTCGTTTTGAGTTAGAAATTGGCCACACACCGAATATACGCGACACTAACATGATTAACATAGAAGAAACACCGAATATGCAAAATGCAGAGGTTAAACACCGATTATACTAAATATTCGGTCTATTTCATTTATATGTAGCACGATATCCAGGCGTAAAACACCGAATATGCAAGCTTTCTATCAATTTATTGCCGCTCCTCTCATGCAGCAACCTGTTTTTTCATGAACAAATTGTGCGCTACGCGTCTGTACTGAAATGCGCAAGAGAGTTTTTTCTGCCTATGTCAAGTTTTATCTTTTTAATTCAGTCGAAGATAATCTCGTCGTTAAAGCAGAAGGGCTGATAGCCATGGCTTGCAATTACAACAAATCATCAAACGTCTTCCAATTTTTAAAAGAACTAATTTTAAAACATATTAAGCTTTAATTTGAATTTAGTTTTGTTTTCTATCACAAAATGCGTTTGCCTCTTTATTTTATTTTAGATTTATAATTAAATGTTTTCTTTATATTTATAATAACTCTATTTTTTTAATAATATCGCCTGTATTATAAATAATTCATAATTACTGGAATGTAAAAGAAATAAGAATTCATTAAATCTTTTCATTATTGATTTCAAGATAAAGTTGAAGAGCTTGGCTGGTGAGAGATGATTAATTTGTGGTGTCTCTCGTATCAAATTTAATCTTTAATCAAATTAAATCATATCAAACTAAATATGAGCCCGCGAGGGGGTTCAGGCATACACTTCCTCGTGTCTGTTCCTGGAGGTTTAAGTGGCCTCCTCACCCCAGCATATTTTTCTTTTGCTGATCTTCTTTTTCGCTTGTTTTGCTTCATCTGTTTGTCCAGCCTCATTTTCTTTGTTTCTTGGTAGCCTAGACTGCTAGACCCACTATGGGTAAATTGTGGGTCTATAAACCGGTAATTTAGGATTTTCTTTTATTTGGATCCAGATTATGTTCTCTTTTGTGCATTGTGTGTGTTTGCCATGTTCACGGCACTGCGCGGCTGCCTGCATCTCTTGCCGAGTCACCGACATTTAACTTTCAATATCGTTTATCTTTAATATATCGTTGTTTATATATATATTTATATTCAGGAGCAAGCCTTAAATATTTGTATACCTCTAAGTTATATGGGTGTCTATTTGTTAACACAAAAATACTTGCACCGTTATGCTGTGAATACAAGGTAACAAGCATAAGGTAAGGTGGTGGTGAGGGAAGTAAGGGAAGATGATGATGGTGATGATTATCATTATGATAATGCAGTAATTCCCAAAATTATTGCATGTGCTACTTAAATGCAATGCATAAATATTTGTTTATTTTTCTCCTTTCGGAGGTGTTTTGAGGACAGAAGGGCAAGACATTTCCTGCATTCAAGAGAATAATAAAGCAGCTGCTATCGAAGCTCAATCTTCTGGAGTTTCCGATGCTCATGAAGCAGTCTATGACAATGAAATGGCTTCCCATCACACCTCTGTTGCTTCTGAGGTTAAAAAAGGAGGAAATCAATGACACAGCGAGAAAAGATCATTCAAGATAAAGAAAAACACCCAATATTAAATGGATGTGATATAGATAAATGCCCTTACAAATGCCATGCCAAGTTTTCAGATGAAATGCGAAACCACATTTACTCAGAATTTTGGAAAAACTGCTACGATATGAGGCGAACATGGTTTTCAAGCAAAGTAACAAGAAAAGAAGTAGAAAGGAGGCATATTCAGGAAGATTTATCAAGGAAGAAGTCATCGTATGTGTATACACTAAGCGATGCCCAAGGACAAGCAATCAAAGTCTGTCGGAAATTTCTTCTCAGCACTTTAGAGTACAGTTAAGATCAGGTTATAAACTCATTATTTCCTTCCATTGATGCAGCGCTTCTTCATCCACAACTAATTTGTCAGGAAATATTGCAGTGCCAGATAACAGAGGAAAATGTGAACATACCAATCGAGTTAATAGAGAAGTAATAATAAATCACATCAAATCTTTCAATCCAGTTATTTCTCATTTCAGCAGAGACCATCCATGTTCCACATGTAAGATACCTTCCAACAGATCTCTCCGTTGCTTCAATGTACAAACTATTTCAAGAGGAACACGCATCAGTCCTTGTTCATATGAATACTATCGGAGTATACCAAAGAAAATGAACATAAGTTTTTCTGAACCTTGTGTTGACAAATGCTTAACATGCTTATTTTATGAATTGAATATGAACGAAGAAAATGCTGAAAAGGCTCAATTGCACAATGAAATGAAAAAGGAAACAAGAAAAGAATACAATTCAGATAGAGAGATATACGAACAAATCGATCGACTCCTAATATTTGCCGTCGATGTGCAAAAAGGTTTGCTTCTCTCAAGGATGCCTGATGTTAAAGAGTGTTTTTTTCTGCTCGAGAATGGTTGTGTTTAATGAAACATTTGCTTCTTTAAAGAAAAATCAACATCACTATTGTGTAGTTTGGAATGAAAGTCTTCGAGGTAGGAATACTCCTGATGTTGCATCATCCTATATCAAAGTAATTAAGGAAAATAGAGATACAAAGAAGTTTATATTTTGGACAGATAATTGCGTTGCTCAGAATAAAAACTGGACATTATATTCGGCATTCGCTTTACTTGTCAATGAAGATCTTGGACCCTCGGAAATCACGTTGAAATATCTTGTCACCGGTCACATATTCTTTGCCGCAGATGGCATTCATGGAAAAATTAAACAAGTAATCCGGAAAAAGAAGAATCTGTATGATATGAGAGACCTCTGCGATTCACTGGAACTTTTAACGAAGCGAAAACATGTCAAGGTTAAGAACAACCCGAAGAGCGACTTCTGAGAATAATATTCCTCTTTTACAAGATTTATGTGAAGTCCGATTTGAGAAAGGTCTGCACGGACTGATCTATAAAAAAACATTTCAGGACTCTGGAACTAAAGTTAAATTAATGAAAGAAATTATTGCACGCAATTATTCGGTGAAATATTGATCAAAGACAAGAGGAATTCAAAGAGAAAAATTGGATAAAATTCACTCAGGTCTTGTTATGAGAATGCCTATTTCCGGTCGAGCATTTTGGAATAACATCCCTACTAGTGATAATATCTCCGATCTCTTAAATTCTAGAGTTGATTAAACATCAAGGTCTTATGAATTTACCTCGTTAAGTTTAAAATGGATTTACTTTTTGTGTATTTAGTCATTTTTCCTTAAAAAGGGATATAACTACAGTTTTTGTGAAGTTTTATACTTTTACTCAGATCGTTTCAAATATGACTTTATGTTCACTATTTTCTTTATTGAATTAAGGATATTTCAAACTAATATTAACATGCAAATAAAAAGATGAATTCATTTTATTTTTTAAAGATTCTGTTTGGTTTGTATTTTTATGGTCAAAATACCAATAAAAATTACATAGATTTATAGGATTGTTTATACCTTCCCAATGACTTGTTAAAAATTCTAATAATAAACAAGAACAGTGATGAATGTATAATGTAATGTCGTTACCATAATTATAATGAAGTCTGATTACTGAATGTTGTCAATAATACAAAGTGAAAACACCGAATATAGGTATAATCGGTGTCGCATTGTTTAATATTAATGGTCATTCAAGAAGAAAAACGCCGAATATACTTATATTCGGTTTCTTTTCTCTACATTTGTAGTGAATAGCAATCCACAAACCAAAGGAAAACAGTTTTTGTGCAACTGAGGAAAAAATATAAAATTAATGCACAAAAGAAAGTACAAATATGAAAGATGAAGCCGATAATGGAGTAAATACATTGAACGTTTAACAGAATCTTGAAAATATAATATTTTGGGGGGGCATTGCAATAAAGGAAAACTTTGAACGCTTCTCCTGTAAAGTTATTATTTTTGTATATTCGGTGCTCTTTCTCTGCACGGCAGATATACCCTTACTATATTATTTTCTCTTGTAGTTATTCTTGATAATGAACTGAATAATGTTCGAAAGTACTTGGAAGCACCTTTTCATTTTTCCTCCGGGACATTGCATCCATTGCGAACCTCACATGCTACTTTGTGAGTTATTCATTTCATATATATTGTATATATATATATATATATATATGGGGTGGGGAATATTATCAAATCAGGATAAGAGTGGTGGTAATTAATTACATATTTCTTTTTCCTTTTTCCTCCGGGTAAATCTAGCGGTTTCCAAACAAACTAAGGTCGGCGCACATCGACTCGTTCACCTTCGATTAAGCACCCGGCCTTCTATTGCCCCCCCCCCCCCGCCATCATAAAGTTGTCCTGAATCACGGCCCCATCCGATGATTAACCAAACCTGATATGGCTTAATTGTACCCGTGAAACAGAAAATGTTTTTCACCCTAGCGTATCCCAGGGAAAATGTGTGTGCAATTCCTAGCTCGAAAATCAAAGAGGTGAATAATTGGGGACTGTGCCAATTCTGACCTCCCTTGTTTAATATAGAATATTAATAAGGACAAACATGGAAGCGGACACTAGTCAACAAGGCTATTCGCGTAAACTCAGCGCCCTGCTAGATGTACCCAAATTTTGTTCCTACTTGTCCGTGGAGTTTTGACAAAATCCACCGAAACAGACTGACAATCATGATCCTTTTTCGTCGTTTTTACCTCTCCATTCTTCCCTTTCTTTCTCTTACCTTCGTTCTCTCTTCACTTGAGGAGATTCTCCGTTGGTCACGACTTATGTTTTCTTAACAATACTTCAAGATGCCCCGTCGGTGACCCTTTGGTTAACATTTAGCCCACAGCCACATTGTTAATTGGAATCACATCATAGTGTATTAGATATCACTTTGAAGAGATTTTTTTTTCAATTAAAATATCATATGGACATTTTATACTACTCAATATTAAAGAAAATATGATTGACTTAAATAGCATTCGGGGCGGGGCTTATATGTCTGAAATCAAGAAACACGGCATAAAAAGAATGAACATTAAAGCGTCTAACGACGTCTGGCAATCGCGTTTAAATTTATACATAATGCTAGGCTTTTGAATTGTGAATACTACTAGTTGATTAAAAATTGACGGTCTTTACTCCTTACTATTAAATAAATCAAGATGGTCACTTCTCGTCACTCTACCATATAATAAATAAAAATGCCCCGTTGGTGACCGATCGTGTTTTCTTAACAATAATGCAAGATGCCCCCCCCCCCCGTCACTTCATACCACTAAATAAATCAGGTTACATGAAATAATAGAATTTGGAACACGAATGAATATTCCGTACCCAGGAAAGACTGTAAAAATATTCTCATTCATGCAGATCAGGGGTCTCCAAACTACGGCCAGCGAGGTCAGTTTATCTGGCCAGCCGCTGCAGTGTGGATGCAGCAATTACAGCGCAAATATTGATGATATCTTAAAAGCTAAACGCCAGGTTTACAAATCTCACTAACCGTTTTCGCTGCTTAGTTTGTGAGACTCGGATATGTGCGCACTGGGTGTCATAATACTATCTTATTGCTAACGACGCCTTCTTTGGTAACTTTTTGGTAAATAAATATGTTTGTTTTCTTTATTTTTTGTGTATTCAATCATTGTATTGAACAAAATGGTTATGCGGCCCGCGCTCGTCATCCTCTCAGTTATCTGGCCCACTGTGAAAAAAGTTTGGCGACCCTTGACGCAGATCAAAATTCCACAGCGGGCTTTAATTCACGAGGTGTATCTGCGTACACATGTACAGTATGTCTGGCGTATGTCTGCGCTTGAGGCAAGGAAACCGTGCCTTAAAAAATTGTTTACTTTCCATAGAGTCTTAATGTATTGTGTGCGCACACGCAAATTATTGCCAGCTTGCTCAATTTCATGATTTTGGACCGAAGTATTGGGTTTCAGAAGAAAATAAAATCGAGTTCGTATTTGAGGACATAGTGCCTTCAAAATATGTACATCGTAACTCATTGGAGAAAACTTAGTATTGGATAACCTGGGTTAAGCTAGATTTACACCCGTTGACAGATGAAAAAGTCAACCCTTAACAAAAGGGTCAAGGGGTGGGGGAAAGACAGCTGTTTGGCCTAAGGCTGATTTCTCAAATTAGCCGAAACTTATATTTATGGAAGCAGATTCCTAAAATTACGCATCTAAGACATATCATTCACATATTGGAAAAAAAACATAGGTGGTGTTTTAGTGGAGCTAAACTCTCATTATTCTGGACGTAAAAAGGTGAAATATCTTCACTCAATTAAAATTACAGATGTGATTTTCGATCCATGAAATACACCCAACGCCTAAACATTATATTCAGGAAAATCCTTGATTAAATACAAAAAGTTATCGTTAGATATGTCTTTTGAAATTCCGGAGCTCTCATGTTTATTATTGTATATATCTTGCAGTATTTATGTTTGAAGCACTTACTTTGTAGTCTAATAACTTCTTTGTTAGGAACATATTCTATGGTATTTTAACAAATATGTACTGGGTCACTGGCAGCTTAGGTCCCAACAAGCTGCTTTTAAATGAAAGAGCACCGTTAATTCACTTAAATTGTCCCGCGCAATTCCTTCCAGCCCAAAAGACCTTAAAGTAAAGGGCAGGAATGGAAGTGACGTCATAGTCGCGCCTTTTTAGTCGCGAACGACTTTACATCTCACTATGTTGGTCGGTGTCCATTTTTCTTTTTTTAGTTTTTGTAATAACATTGTAACTATTTGGCCAATTCTAACTAAATTTGAAACCCTTATGTTGTTTGACATTCTTTTTCGAATGATATAATTGCCAAAGTTCTCCCACGGTTAGCCCGGTAATTATTTTGTTTTGGCAATAATAGCATAACTATTCGGCCGAGTATAACGAAATTTGAAACCATTATATTGTTTTACATTCTCTTTCAAATAATATAATTGCCAAATTCCTCCCAAGGTTAGCCCGGGAACTATTTTGTTTTGGCAATAACCATAACTATTCGGCTGATTCTAACAAAATTCGAAACTCTTATGTTGTTTTACACTTACACTCTCTTTCGAATGATAGAATTGCCAATGTCTTTCTAAGGTTAGTCCAGGACTTATTGAAAGTTTTGAAGGTCGTAAGATCATAAATCAGAATAGATGAGAGCACGTGACCTTTTGGTCAACATACCTTGTTTTGAATGATCGCACCACTCGATGTCCACATGTAATTGAATACATAATCGAAGTAAATTTTTAAACCTGTATCCAAGCTCAGGCTTGGAGCTACGTGTGACCCATATAAATATACCTGTATGTGTATATTCGTGTCTCTGTCTTGCGTACAAACACACAAAAACAATAATGGAATATTTTTTAATTGAGAAAAGTTGGTGTGACCAATGGAAGATTTTAATTTCCCCGAGGATGAAGGTAGTGGACATACAAATGAAGGAAAATATAGGTAAATAGAAGAGGAAGAGTAGATACTTTTAAAGGTGATAAGGACTGCAATCGCTAAGTTCTGATATATAAAAAATTATCGTCTAATACAAAATAATTCTTCAGGCTCAAGAAGGCGGTTGCCGGGAAAATGAAAAATTAAGACACCATCTACACGTAGACTATACAATTTCCTTTAAACCCCATTCATTACTTAAGTCTATCAATTTGTTGGTTTATGTACATATGTTGCCCAATTTATGCGTCTCCACACTCATACATATATGAACGCAAATAGGAAATTACTCAGAAAATCGAACACGAAGTAGGTGCAGTGTTGAGACCGGAAGAAGTAAGTGTGGATGGGAAGATCTGCTTTACCTTTTCTGCTGCGCCTTCATCAGTTCGTTCTGTTCGACGGTGAGTTGCGCGTGACGCGTGTGGATGGCATCCATCTGTTGCGTGAGATCGTTTACGTTGCCGCTCCCGGACGTTAGCGAGTTCCTGACATCTTCCGCCTTCTCGCTCATCGCCCTCAGCTCGTCAGAAATCGCCTCCATCCTCTCCTAAACACGAGATTGGGAGGTTTAGATGCAGAAGAGTACTCCCCTCCTTTGAAGAGTATGTATGTGTGTAATGTGTATGTTAATCGTAGAGTTCAGACCATTCCTTTTCATGGAGCAGAATATGACCACAATGGTTTAATCTCTTCTCCAATTTCCACTGAAACTGGCGTCAATGATTAATAAATAGTACAAGAGCTTGAGCGAATCATGGCCTTGAAATTCAATTTCCTTATTTGTTTTTTTATTCGTTTGGTCCCCGAGACTTTTATTTTCAAGAGCATTTAGTTGAAGACAAAGATATCCAATTAAAATAATCAAAGTAATTATTAGATAGAATGGTTTAAAGGCAGTAGATTTGACTTAAGGGTTTGGACATACCTCACGCTAATGTAAAAGGTTAGGGCTTTTAGGACATCGCTTGAGTCGCATTTTTTTAAATATTCTCATGGATATAAAAAGTGGAACAATCCTAGAGTCCTCTCTATCTGGAGGGAGTTATGACGCTGCTAAAGGAGTTAAGGATATTTGAGGATAGTTACATAACTATTTTCTAGCTCATTTTTTTTAATTGAAGGCTATTCTTTTATACATGTTAAAAAAAAATTAGTTGAGCCAGATTGATTGAATGTATTAGGTGCCAGCTATTACGCCCAACTTACTTTTGTGTTTGCATGTGTATTGATACTACAATTTGGCCTGGACTCCCTTCGCGATCTTAAAATCACCCCCTTCCTTAGGCTTCCATCAAGCTGTGAGAGTTGGCAAATTTGATACAAATGAGGTGCCTAATTTTCATTAGTGAAAAAAAAAACTAACTGGCACCATTTAATGAGGGAACAAAATCTTCAAAGACTTAGGGTAGACCGAGACCTAGGCCATACATCCAGAGACACATACGAAACAAAGTTAGTAAAAATTTTAGATGAAAAGAACAGCGATGATGTACTTTAGACTCGTGTCAGAGGAATCGGGGTCATAGAATGAGGCGTGTAACAACAAATACGGGGGTTTACCTGCCGTTTTTTCCATTGGGTGTCTTGTTTATAATCAAACTGGTCTGGGCCGGAATCGAGCCGGGCTCTTTTAGTTCTCGGTTCATCCTCTCGCCCAATAACCGTCTGAGATCTATGGAAATATCAGAAAAAAAAAATACTAAACGAAGAAAGAAAAAAAGAAAAAAATGTGTTAACTATCGTCATCAGATCTCCGAAATTGAATTAGGAAATCAATATTTCAAAATTTTACATTTTAAGTTAGTTGGTAATGATAAAGTGGAGGGATCAAAATGATAATATTTTTACTAAAAATAAAGCAAAACTGACGTTTTTGAAGTAAAGAGGTGGAGACAGAATTAAAAAAAAATAATGATCCATGCATCAAACACTACATAATTTTACCACCTTATAAATAGCACTAAAAAAAAAAATCTCGATTTAGCTGGTAAACTTATTCAAGGTCATATATAAAATTAGGGTAGGTTAGGTACCACAATGAAGAATCTTAAAGTGGCATTCACCTCGTAGTTACCAGAAAAAAACCCTGCAATTTGATCCAAACGAATGAGAAATATCAAGATAACTGCATCAAAATACAACAAAATACCCGTATATTCTTTATGTAATACACTACATATAACAGAAGTATGATTACCCCTACTGATACTGCATTGCAAAAATATACAGAAAATAACCACGAGACTCATACAGCAAGGCAACCTATAGAACAACCTGGGAGGAAGAACTACAAGAAAATAATTAATCCCAAAATAGAGAGATCAAGTTGCCTATAATTGAACCCAACAAAGCCTCGAATGACATTTGGAAAAAAATATTTAGCGATAAATTATTACTAAAATATTAATCTTTGATCCTTTTTGTGTTTTTAATTTTGGTAAATGACAGTCGAAACGAAGTGACAGATATGATCACTATTTTAGCACCATTAAGAAAATAAAGTCAGCAACAAACCAGCCAACCTACAAACCATCACCATTTTCCTACTAACAAAACACCACTACTTCTACAACTAACACGATATAAGACTTCCGCCAATACTTACAACATAGGATGAATCGAATTTGATACAGAATTATCGTTTTAATTGTTTACACTTGCACAAATGCTGGATCTTCTCCTTATTTTTGGTTATGGCTGATTCATTTAACGATGTTGCAATCAAAAACCAAAGCAAGGTTGTTGGTTCACCTTAATTAAATGGCCAGCGACAATACTCATATGTCTCGCCTATTCCGTTGTGATTTTTTTTGTTACCTTAGCAACGGTGATTTTTACGCAAAAAAAAATCCCCATTCCACTCAAATGGTGAACTTGGAGATTTCCAACACAGTCTTCGCACGCATGTCGTAAATGGGGAGTGATAATACTGGTCAACAACCACCTACATGTCACAACAGGTTGCAATAGGCTTACGGCAGTTTTTACCTTACCACACTCACAGTCTCACTGCCCTTGAGTATTGTTCCAGCAATCATAGAAGGTGATTTTGCTGTGCAAGTTTACATTTTGAGGTGAAAGGTAGGCGAATTTCCTCGTCAAAAACTTTTAAACTTAGCTATGCCCTCTTTTAGTGAGGAATAGTCATACCCTCTTTCAGTGAGGAATAGCAATGCCCTCTTTCAGTATGGGTTAGCCATGCCCTCTTTCAGTGAAGAATAACCATGCCCTCTTTCAGTATGGAATAGCCATGATTAAAAGGCACTTGGCTCGAATTGTGGTCGCTAACCTGGGAAGATGCGTACTTGATTTTTCGCCTTGTAAGCGCAATATGAAATGTGAAGCTGATGCGCACAGACCCCACCTTGTTGGAAAAGGGTTGAAAAGGAGGTTTAAACAACTGGATTATTGATCTAGAGAGAGATCTAACATATGGGAGGGGGCGCTGCGTTATCTCAACATCAAATTTCTTTAACCAGACCTGATCGTTCATAATTGCTGAAAATGGACCGTCGGTCCACATTCGATCATACCTGGAAAAACGTAAACATCCAGGTTACAGTGTTTATATATAAACCGAGTATCGAGGTTTCGGCTCTTCCTCTTCTCGGTCCTTTCCCAGTTCACTTGTTAATATTACTCCACCCAATATTTGTTTTCCATGTCCGTAAGTGACGGTAGGTCGGTAACCGTTTTACAATGAGTTTGGTTGGCTATAACATCGTAACTATTCGGCCGATTCTAACGAAATTTGAAACCCTAATGTTGTTTTACATTCTCGTTCGAACGATATAATTATAAAAGGTCCTTCCAAGGTTAGTCCGGGAATGATTTGGAAATAACATCGTAACTCTCCAACCGATTCTAACAAAATTTCAAACCCTTGTGTTGTTTTACATTCTCTTTGGATTAATATAATTGTCAAAGTCCTCCCAAGGTTAGTCCTGGAATTATTGAAAGTTTTGAATATCATATGGTCGTACGGTCATAAGTCAGAATAATTGAAAGCAGGTGACTTAGGTTTGTTGTATCAATTACTAATAACATAAAATGTAAAAAAGATGAAAGGTAAGACAATTAGAAGGAGAATAGGATATGCGAACTGATCCTGCGATCCCTCAGCTGACAGAATTATTAACCCGAATCGTTTTAAATGAAGAGAAAATTGTGGCTAATTTTTCTTTTTTATAAAGAAAAAAAAAGAAGTTGGAGATAGAGTGCAGAGTGATAGGCCCTGGGAGGAAGGGGTGGGATAAATAAGGTGATGTAACTATTGGAAAAGAAGGATAAATTGGTCACCTCAACGGCAAAGCTCCTTAGATGGTGGTTTTTGAAAGATCAAGGAATAAACTTCGGTTAAGAGTTCATTAATTGAATCAAATATGCCTCCCCCCCAAAAAAAAATAATGACAACTTCGAATTCCTTTGTAAATGAATCTATTGAGGCTCAAAATGCATTTTTAATCAAAAGTTTAGTTGCAAATGAAGGAGAAAATAAAGCTCTTTATTTCAGGATTGCAATCAAGGGAAGGGTAAACCTCTAAATCCTGTCGCATACTTGTAATCTACGCACTGACCAGGATATAAGATATCTCAGGGACTCTTTTTGGAGGTAAAAAGTGAACAGTTGAAGAAATCACAAAAGGACCCCCGTTATTTTAACAGGAAATTTTCTTCCAGGTCATTTCAAGTCTATATTTTAGATAATTGCTTCATCGCTGCAACTTCGAGTTGAAGATTTAATTGAGCGTAGGTTTTTTTTTGTTGTTCTGTGGAATTAAATGGCAATTCAGTAATTAAAATCCACCCGTGGATGTGTCTCGTCCAGGAAGATTCGGAGATAACTCTCATGTCTCTTTAATCACGGGCCATTGAGCTTATCAGTTCTTGGATTAGGAATTTTCGTTGAAGCAGTTTTCATCTTTTGCACTTTTTTAGGATCGAAAATCAATTACGTAAGTGAAGTCATTCACTATTGGGTACTTGGCGTCAAATCCAATTTACCACAGCGTGGTGTACCAAATTAACCCTTTATCTTTCGTCTCGGTGGGTAATTCATAAAAGGCTGTTCATTATTGATTTTTAAAGTGAATTAGAGTAGTGAAATGATTTATCTGACAGTATCAACGGCGAAGCCAAAATTGAATAACTCAATTGCATAAGCGCACTGAAAAAAATATAACTTCGAAGATTGGTAGTCAGGTTACAGTCGAATGGTGCACAATTAAGTAAATCCACCCAAACTGTACAGGATGATCCGAAAGTCTTGTCACCGCCTGTAAATATTGTTTTAATTTTCTATTTTAGATGGCTGACGCGAGTTCCTACAGTTTTGACTGAATGCAAGTGTATGGGCACATGATCGTATGCATTCTGGCAAGAACATGGAAGATGTGCGACATAACTCCATTGCAAGATTAGACATACACTAAAACCAGTACATGTGTTTGATTTTATTATATTGTTCCATTGTTTTTATTACTTCTCAGTAGGGGGTGACATGACTTTCGGACCACCCTGTAGAAAACCTCAGCCAGAAAGTTTGTAAGGAGATATCTGTAAAGAAAGTGATGAAATGTGAGAATATGGGAAAGATATATTGCCAATGATTCACCTAATAGGCTTTGGGCGAGAGGGCACGTAATTCCCCAGCATATTGTTCTTGCGACACTTGGCATCTCTTTGTGAGGTAGTTGACAGGAAGGATATTTTTGTGTGAAATTGTTTTCATTCAAGAATAACAACAAGGAGTAACAACAAGGAAAGAAGGTACCCTAGGAGACCTTACGGTCCATTCAAAGAGGGTACCTTTGGACTAGCAATCGAGCGGGCACAAGGCTGCTCAATTGTTTTGCGTCCCTAAACGGCCACTTTTCAAGACTTTGTCTAGTCTTGACTTGAACTGGTCAACAGATTCACTGTTGACAACTTCCACTGTAAGTGCGTTCCACATACCGCAGATACTGTATGTAAGTGAAAAAATTTACACACAGATTGCGGTTGTAACGCTTCAGTTCAAGTTTGAAGCCGTGATTGCGCGTTCTGTTCTCACTCAGTGTGAAAATATCCCGGTAGTCAACATTGTCGAACCCTCGAAGTATTTTGAAAACTTCGATTAGCTGACCACGCTGTCTACGGGTTTCCAGCGAGAACAGATCTAATTCCCTTAGTCTATCCTCATAACTTTTATGTCAGATAGAGGGAATCAGCTTGGTTGCCCTGGCTTGTACGCGTTCTAATCTCGCGATGTCCATTCGCAATGAAGGACTCCAAAATTGTACGGCATACTCCAGGTGCGGTCGGACAGGTGAGTTGTACAGGCACAGTACAATCTCCTGGTTCCGATAACCAAACTGGCGCTTAATATAGCCTAGCATCCTTTGGGCATTTTTCTCCGCCTCAATGCACTGTTTCGAGAATTGAGGTCACTAGTGATAGTAACACCCAAGTCCTTCTCAGTGTCACTCGATTTAAGAGCAGTGCCCTTAAGGATATACTGAGATTGGGTGTTTCTGTGCCCGATATGCATCACTTTGCATTTCCCCACGTTAAAAGGCATTTGCCACGTGTCCGACCACTCCCCAATCTTCCCAAGATCTTCCTGCAGGCGGGCAGTATTTCCATCCTTTGCAACGTTCATACCAAGCTTGGTATCGTCGGCGAATTTAGAAATCTTGGCAACCATGTCACCGTCCATGTCGTTGACGTAGATGATGAATAGTAGTGGTCCCAGGACAGAACCTTGAGGCACCTCGCTAGTAACGGGCACCCACTTAGAAGCCTGTCCATTCACCACCACCCGTTGCCGTCTGCCACTTAGCCAGTTCTCGATCCAGCCGGCTACCTTTCCATCTATGCCCAGCGCTCGCACTTTCCGGAGAAGGCGGCGGTGTGGTACCTTATCAAAGGCTTTCTGAAAGTCTAAGTACACCACATCCACCGCCTTGTCCCGATCGTGCTCACTGAACACGAAGTGGAAGAATTCCACAAGGTTCGTAAGGCATGACCGTTGCCTTCGGAAGCCGTGCTGGGAACTCCTCAGTAGCAGGTTTGACTCTAAATACGACGTTATTTTGTCCACCATCATGCTTTCCATGAGTTTACCGACTATCGAAGTCAGACTGATAGGTCGGTAGTTTGACGGATGGCTGGCGTCTCCTTTCTTGAAGATCGGAGTCACCTCCGCCTCACGCTAGTCTCTAGGAACGCATCCGGTCCGGATTGACATGTTAAAGATAGCGCACAGATGTCGTGATACTTCATCGCACACTTCTTTCAACACCTTGGGTAGAAACCCGTCCGGTCCAGGGGACTTATTCGTCTTTAGGTCAGCGATCTTTTTCTTTATTTCTCCTTCGGTGAAGTCCATTGCCTCCAGCTTTTCCCCCGAGTAGGAATCCGTGGGCTGGGGGATGGGACCACACTCTTTAGTAAACACTGAGGAGAAGTAGTCATTGAGAAGGTTAGCATTTTCTGCATCTGACTGAGTTAATGCACCCTCCTCGTCCATTAAGGGCCTAATCCTACGATGGATTGGTTTACGGCTATTTACATAGGCGAAGAACTCCTTGGGATTCTTCTTGCAGAGTCTCACCACTCGGAGTTCCTCAGTACGCTTAGCCGCCCTTATGCTGGACTTCACTCTCCTGGCTAGCCTCCGGTACTCGTCAAAGGCACCCGAGATCTTCCATCGCCGGTACGCATTTCTCTTCTCCCTAAGCAGTCGGCCGATTTCTCGATTAAACCACTTTGGTCGAACAGAAGACCGACGGAGGCATTTCAGGAGGGATGCAACTTGATTGAAGACTCATGAACTTATTTTTGAAATTGCTCCACGAATCCTCAACCTCTTCGCATACCGCTAGCCTTACATCAGTCAGCCCTGCACGAAGGCTTGCAAAGTCTGCTCTTCTCAAGTCAAGTTTTCTTGATTGACTAGCAACAAACCTTACCTTCGGGATCTTGACGGTAAATCTAACTAGCTGGTGATCACTGCCACCGAGCTCTTCGCCTACAGAGACATCTTCAACGATATCATCCTCAGAGGTGAAGACCAAGTCGAGGATATTGTCTCCTCTCGTCGGTTCTCTGACCCATTGAGTGAGGAACTCGTTGTTGGCAAACTCCAGGAGTAGCGCGCTCTCGCCACAGGCTGCTTTGGTTTCCCAGTCAACTTGTCTGTTGAAGTCGCCCATAACGATGCACACTCTGCCTTTAACAAGCTCACCCAGCAGCTGGTACAGTTCCCTGTCCTTCTCAACGGGTTGGGAAGGGGGTCTGTAAAGCACCAGGGTCCTGTATCTAACAGGACCTATCTCTAGGTCAACGCCTAGGAGCTCGTGATCGGATATAATGTTGCAGTTCGTAGATTTGATTGTATCCTTTACATACAACATTACACCGCCACCCTCTCTGTCTGGCCTATCTTTGTGGAAGAGTTGGTAGCCAGGAACCGTGAATTCGCCTTCAAAGTCTCGGTTTGAGGTTTTTATCCACGATTCTGTTATGGCTACCATTTCGGGTTCTTCCGTCGCTACGAGGCCACGGAGCTCAGGAAACTTGTTCCTGATTGACCTCGCATTGAACAGAAGAACTTTCAGGGAGTCCCCGACTGTAGGACTCCCTACGCTCTTCCGTTTCCCGGCTTGTTTTTTGGCGAGGCACCCTTTTTTGCGACCTCTGAGAAGGTCGTTCCTGGAGTGACACGGGCGTACTGGCGTACGTCCGCCCTCACTCTGGGCCGGATACTCCTTTCGGTCCTCTCTACGACATCCTGGATCATGTTCGACAGAAAGGCCTTTCCTTTAAAGGAAAGATGTACTCCATCCCTTTGATAGAGATCATTTCTACCATAAAAGGTGCGGTACGGGTCCACAAAAAAGACCCCCTCTGCCGTACACAAATCTGCCAGGCGCCGGTTAAAAGAGACATTCATCGAGTGAGCGGTCCGTGTTGGACCTCTCCTCGGGAGCATCCCGACTACCACACGCTTGCGGGTTTTCAGCCCACAGTCGTCCACGGCACCCATGACCGTGTGGAGGATTTTATCTGTAGGGCCTACCCTACCTCCTCTCAGGTAGAGGTCGTTTCCACTGACCATCAGAGCAACGACTGAGCTCTCAGAAATCTGTGATTTCTCAGCCTCTACTTTGATGTGGTGGTTACCACATCCTGGCAGGCAGCTCACCTTCACACTAGTGCAAAGGCAGGCCGCTAGCAGGGACTGCAGGCCCCGTGCTTGAGAATCACCAATAAGGGTGACTCTTGCACATTTGTCAGCAGGCGACTTATTCTTTCCTCTCGGAAGCGACTTGCCGCTTTCCTCTTGTATCTCTGCAATTTTCTTTTTGTTCTTCTTCATCTTATTTTTTTTCATTTTTTTTTTTTTATGATATGAACATTTTATATTTCTTAATATTAAAGAAAATATGATTGATTTCAGAATTTAACGTGTGCGATATGTTCAACCGGGACAAAATTCTAAGAATTTTATTCAGTTCAAAGTTCTTAAATGAACGCCGATGACGATGGATTCGTTGTTTTACAAAAAAACGAAAACTTACTCAAAGTTATCATAAACGGTTATGAAATATCGGGAAGCTAAATGAAATTGCCGATCTACCTTGGCAAAAAATAAGTTATTAGGTAATAAAGTAGGTTTGCTTAATTAGATAGGAAATTAATCCTTGCTGAACCTAATAATTATAGATGATTGCATAATAAAGTCATGTCCGATAAATAACATTTAAAGAAAACAAAAATAATTTATCATCAGTGGTGAAAGTCCATATATGCAATAAGTCTACCCATAACGTTAGATAAATAAGCCGAGTTTCCGTAACCATGGAGACAACATAGTCTGAGCATAGGGCAATATAGAGCACCCAGATTTCTGTAGTCATGGAGACATACATTATAGCCTAGGCATAATGTAATAATAAATTAACCAAATTTTGGTGGTCATGGAGACCCCTATCCTACGCATAACATAATATAAAGCAACCAATTTTCTTAGCCAGAGAGACCTCATAATTACAATAAGATTTGCATTATTAATTCACGGGACAAAACTCTGTTGTGAATAAAATGAATTTATTACATTTTAATGAAAAAAAAATAATTTCAATTGTCGTAACGCCATCTTAAAAGTAAGGACTGTCTTTTGATCGCTATTCCAAAGGGTTAAGAGACATGGTCTAAGATTGCAAACTTGAACTCTCTTCGAACTTAATAAAACAGCAAAAACAAACGAGGGCAGTTTGCCTAATGGTTACTGAAGGTTCGGAGTAAAAGTGATTAAGTTAGATGTATTGAAAATTCGTGGGAAACACGGGCTGGAAGCTGAAAGCGAAAAGGGTGAACTCGAGTAAGTAAAAGAAGAGACTACCTGAGGATCTAAGGTGAGAGAAGGAGCGCAACTCTCCGCAACGTGTCAAAGGGCACTGGAGAAGCAAGAGAAAGAGTCTCCACCAGTTGTAAACACTAGGGAAACAACTAGAAGAAATCGAATCGCAAAACCGAAAACAAAACCTCACTTTTCCCCCTCAACTTTGCGGTTGGGGGGGGGAGAAGTTAAGAGAGTGAATAAATCAAAGGTGTGGAAATTTGAGTTAAAAACGTGTACATATGAGTTAAAAGTGTGTACCTATGAATTAAAAGTGTGTACATATGAGTTAAAAGTGGGGAAATTTGAGTTAAAAGCGTGTAAATGAGTTAAAGCGTGTATATACCCCTTAAAAACGTCTACATATGAGTTAAAAGTGGGGAAGTTTGAGTTAAAAGCGTGTACATATAAGTTAAAAGTATGTACATGTCATTAAAAGTGAGGAAATTTGAGTTAAAAGCGTGTACATATAATTTAAAAGTATGTACATGTCATTAAAAGTGGGGAAATTTGAGTTAAAAGTGTGTACATGTCAGTTAAAAATGTAGAGATTTTTAAAAAAATGTGTACATGTCAGTTAAAAGTGGGGGAATTTGAGTTAAAAGTGTGTACATGTCAGTTAAAAGTTGACAAATTTGAGTTAAAAGTGTATACATGTCAGTTAAAAGTGGGGAAATTTGAGTTAAAAGTGTGTACATGTCAGTTAAAAGTGGGGAAATTTCAGTTAAAAGTGTGTACATGTCAGTTAAAAGGGGAGGGATTTTTGTTAAAAGTGTGTAAATGTCAGTTAAAAGTGGGGAAATTTGAGTTAAAAGTGTGTACATGTCAGTTAAAAGTGTAGAGATTTTTTGTTAAAAGTGTGTAAATGTCAGTTAAAAGTGGGGAAATTGGAGTTTAAAGTGTGTACATGTCAGTTAAAAGTGGGGGAATTTGAGTTAAAAGTGTGTACATGTCAGTTAAAAGTGGGGAAATTTGAGTTAAAAGTGTGTACATGTCAGTTAAAAGTGGGGAAATTTCAGTTAAAAGTGTGTCCATGTCAGTTAAAAGTGTAGAGATTTTTGTTAAAAGTGTGTGCATACCAGTTAAAATTGTGTACATTTTAGTTAAAAGCGTTGGATGAAAATATCAATGGAGTTAAAACTCCCCCTCCCCCACATCCACCCACCCACACAAAAACAACATTAAAGAATCAGTCTTCTAGCAAAAAAAATGCCAATCTTTCGTTCACCGCCATAATTTATAGCTTCCATCAAACGCCGGGGAAAAAAAGACAAAATTATTGTTTCCCTTTTCCGCGCTCAGATGTCAATGGTGGTTTGAAGGACGAAAAAATTAAACAATGATAAAAAAGTGTATAATACATGAAGAAATAAATAGTTCCTCAAATGAAATAAAAAAGATTAATCAATTTATTATGTTGACCAAATTTCATGTTTTCAATTTAGGATATCTTTCCTCCATCTCTCGTAGTTTCTTTTGGTAGTCTTATTTCCACTACATAACTGTCTAATTTTCTGTAACCCGTGTTTATGTTCTGATCCAAATATTTATAATATGTAATGTTCTTTTTTTTTAAGTGTCCGCAGTTTCTGTGTTTTTTTAGGATTCAATATCTAAGTTTCTCTTCCCTGAGTTAAAAACTGTAAGATTCAATGATAAAATATTTCTCAGTTTCAGGACAGCGGCACGTCGCAGCCCAAAGGACTCTGCTAACCTTTCCTATTTCCCCTCCATCCTAAAGATTCTTCTAGTGATTTCCTTTGCCCAGTAGGTTCTTCTATTGATTTCCCTTGCCCAACAAGTTCTTCTATTGATTTCCCTTACCCAACATGTTCTTCTATTCATTTACCTTGCCCAACGGGCTCTTCTATTGATTTCCCTTGCCCAACAGGATCTTCTATTGATTTCCCTTGCCCAACAGGTTCTTCTATGGATTTCCCTTGCCCAACAGGCTTTGCTATTGATTCCTCTTGCCCAACAGGTCCTTCTATTGATTTCCCTTGTCCAACAGGTAAATTATTTTTATCTCTAGCCAGCTTGTATGGAAAGAGAAAAGGTATTGACCAAGGGGTCAGTCATTCCCAAGTGGATGACATGGCCATCCCGCATCGATGCAATCCTGCATTGGGATCATCACACTTAGACGTATTCCACGTGAGGTTACGTTGCAATAGAACTTCCGTTTCCTATCTAGTGCATGGGAAGCTAGCACAGGGAGTTGCTATAAAACCCCCACAACATGCAACAGCCTCGATCCATTCTAACCTGATTCATGAGGACAGCCTCATAAAAAGCGCGGCTCCACTTAAATGTAAGTAATTCATACAGAAGATGCTGTAGAATTAAAGCTTTGTCCCTTAATCTGCCAAAGAATCAGCGGGAGCAGAGATGTTACCTGCTCCCGGCGATACAAACAACATCTATTGATTTCCGCTTCCCTGCTCTCATCAGGAGGGACGAGTGTTCGAGTAGTCTTGTATCTACTTTAAAAATGCTGAACCTTTTTTCTAATCGCTCTATCTTCTGCAGAACTATTGCTTATACTTTTTCCTTTAAAAAAAAGTTAATTAGCAATGCATTGTTATCATTCTATTATCAGGGATAGTAATTCTTCTGGGTTTGATGAAAAGAGTACATCGTCAGCTAAGTGAAGGTGACGCAAAATATTTCCTGATGGTTCTGATTTCTTTGTCAGTCTGAAGATCTGAACACCTCTTCAAAGTACTCATTTGAATAGTTTTGAAGAGTAGGTGTTTCCTTATCTCACTCCTTTGTTTATTTGTATTTTTATATTAAGTGCAGCTTAAAGGAGGACGTGGCGTTATTGTATATGTATGAGAGCACGTCAAGGAGGTTTTGGATTCTTGTTCCTTTAGTACTCTTAAAACGAATTCAGTGTTTATTTAACGAGGATCTTTTTCATAGGTTTTCAATTACGGCAATTGCTGTTAAACAACCTTCAGTTGATCATATAAACTGTAGTTACTTCCCAAACCTGTATGTTATGGTTCTGATTGGCGTGTAGAGTATGTATTAGTTTGTTGTTAGGACTTATTAAAACATTTCGTATGTTGCTGATAAGAGACTGATTGGCTTGTCGTTCATTAATTCTTACTATTCACCTCTTTTTTTCCAAGAGATACAAATGAGACATAGGCCATTGCCAATGGAATTTCGCTTCTCGCAATCAGATTGTAAACAAATGTGAGCAATGAGTGCTCAATCAAATTTTACAAGCTTGATTTGATTGTTACACGTTCTATTCTAGGTGGTTTATAACTTTTTATTGCTCTTAACTTCATGCTAAACTTCTTACTTTTTTACTGCTTGGAAGTTCTCATTTATTAAGTTGATCTGGGAAGCCCGGTGTCCCTTGAAATCATTTACTTCTTTAGAGAATTATTTCGCTTTTCATTGATCTGTTCACCGTTTGTGATTTAATATCCCATTTTATCTTTTTACGTTGTCATTTACTATTTGACGTTTTATTAAGTGTTTCGTCTGTTTTATTGACTTTTTAAAAAGGTTTCTACTAAATTCGTATTATATATTCCATGATCTTCTCTGTCTCGAGCTGAGTTCATCACATTTTTTATATTTTAATCGGGAATTACCACAAATTAAGAGAGGCGACTTTTTGCATGAACTTAAGAGCAGAAAAAATGGTAAAGCGACTAGGGAGGTTGGGGAAACAATTGACCTTATAAAAGCTGGAACTGAACGGCTGGTTGACCTATTACTAGCTAGTCGTTTGCGAAATGTTTAAGGGAAGTTGGAAATAAACGTCACAAATATTAAAGAAAAATTATTATATTCATTGAAAAGTGATGGTGATTCGAACTCGTACCCCGAAATGCTAATCCTTCTTCGAGTCACTGCCTTAACCTAAGTGTTTGAGAGTACGAGTTCGAACTCCCAAAGTCTTCCATATATTTAAAAGAGCAACAAAGAAGATTTAAATAACTACGGTCCAGTCCGTCTCCCATCAGTGATATAAATTACAAAAGCCAATCAATAGACTAACAAGAGTCAATTAATAGACTAACAAAGGTCACCCAATACACTAACAAAAGTTAATCAATAAACTAACAAAAGTTAATAAATATATTAACAAAAGGTCAATCAATATACTAACAAAAGGTCAATCAATAGACAAAAAATCAATCAATAGGCTTAAAAAGTCAATCATTAAAGTAACAAAAGTCAATCAATAGACTAACAAAAGTCAATCAATAGAGTAATAAAAGGTCAATCAATAGACAAACAAAAGTCAATCAATAGGCTAACAAAGGTCAAGCAATAGACTAAAAAAAGTCAATTAATAGATAAACACAAGTCAATCAATAGATTAACAAACGTCAATCAATAGACTAACAAAAGTCAAACAATAGACTAACAAAAGATCAAGCAATATACAAACAAAAGGTTAATCAATAGACTAGTAAAAGTCAATCAATAGACTAACAAAGACAATCAATAGACTAACAAAATTCAATTAATAAACTAACAAAAGTCAATCAATAGCCTAAGAAAAGTCAATCAATAGACTAACAAAAGTCAATCAATAGACTAACAAAAGTCAATCAATAGATTAACCCAAGGTCAATCAATAGACTAATAAAAGGTTAATCAATAGACTAAGAAAAGTCAATCAATAGACTAACAAGGGTCAATTACTAGTCTTAAAATTCAATCATTAGCTTACAAAAGTCAATCAATAGACTAAAAAAAGTCAATCAATAGACTAACAAAAGTCAATCAATAGACTAACAAATTCATTCAATCGACTAACAAAAGGTCAGTCATTAGACGAACAAAAATCAATCAATAGACTAACAAAGGCCAATCAATAGACCAACAGAAGTGAATCTATAGACTAACAAAAGGTCAATCAATAGACTAACAAAAGCCAATTAATAGTCTAACAAAAGTCAATCGATAGATTAACAAATGTCAATCAATAGGCTAAAAAAAGGCTAATCAGTAGACTAACAAAAGGTCAATCAATAGAGTAACAAAGTCAATCATTAGATTAACAAGAGGTCAATCATTGGACTAACAAAAGCCAACAATCAATATACCAATAAAGGTCAATCAATAGACTAACAAAAGTAAATCTATAGACTAACAAAAGGTAAATCAATAGACTAACAATCGTCGATTAATAGACTAACAAAAGTCAATCAATAGATTAACAAATGTCAATTATTAGGCTAACAAAAGTCAATCATTAGACTAACAAAAGGTCAATCAATAGACTAACAAAAGACTAATCAGTAGACTAAGAAGAGGTCAATCAATAGAGTAACAAAGTTAATCATTAGATTAACAAGAGGTCAATCATTATGCTAACAAAAGTCAATTAATAGACCAATAAAGATCAATCAATAGACTAACAAAAGTAAATCTATAGACTAACAAAAGGTCAATCAATAAACTAACAAAAATCAATTAATAGACTAACAAAAGGCAATCAATAGATTAACAAATGTCAATCAATAGGCTAACAAAAGTCAATCATTAGACTAACAAAAGGAAAATCAATTGACTAACAAACGTCAATTAATAGACTAACAAAAGTCAATCAATAGAGTAAAAAAATCAATCATTAGATTAATAAAGGTCAATCAATAGACTAACAAAAGGTCAGTCAATAGACTAACAAAAAGTCAATCATTAGACTAAAAAAAGTAAATCATTAGACTAACAAAAGGTCAATTAATATATTAACAAAAGGTCAATTAATAAAGTAACAAAAGGTCAGTCAATTGATTAACAAAACGTCAATCAATAGACTAACTAAAGGGAAATAGAATAAAAAAAGGTCACTCAATAGACTAACAAAAGTCAATCAATAGACTAACAAAAAGTCAATCAATAGAAAAAACAAAATATCAATCACTAGACTAACAAAAGGTCAATTAATAGCTTACAAAAGTCAATTAATAGACTAACAAAAGTCAATCAATAGACTAACAAAAGTCATCAATAGACTAACAAAAGTCAATCAATAGACTAACAAATTCATTCAATAGACTAACAAAAGGTCAATCAATAATCTAACGGAAAATCTCGACTGGAACCAGACACCTAAACCCCACAGGCTCAAGGTATAGTACTTATGAATCTCTGGATGAGGGTCATTATTATAGTGTACAAATAGAGCTCTTGGTAATCGAGTGGATACAGCATTGGTCTGCCAACGTCGCGGTACCGGGTTCGATCCCGGCATGAGTGGACACAAACGTCAGCGCACGTAGAAACGCGCTGTACTCAACCCTGTATTCGGGTGGGTAGATCTTACACTTCTCATCACAGACATACCAACTGCTTACTTTGCTCTCCCGTCTTCGCAGCACAACGTAAGAACGCTGTTAGGTGTCAAAACATAATACTTCTTGGCACCTCTTCCCAAAGAGGACAGACTCCTGGTACCTCACCAGTGATTATCATACTGACCTTTATGTCGATTTCACTATCTGGTGGGGTATCCGCCTACTTCTACAAATTAATACGAAATACGTCTCAGTGCGGATTTCGTAGTCTATGAAAGCACTACATGAACGAGGAATAAACAGAATCTGCATTGACATCCTCACTTACTGTACATATAAAATCTTTCAACATCTTCCTTCACAGCCTCACCGAATCAGTTCCAAAAGCACTACGTGAACGAGGAATAAACAAAATCTGCATTGACATCCTCACTTACATATAAAATCTTTCAACATCTTTCTTCACAGCCTCACCGAATCAGTTCCAAAAGCACTACGTGAACGAGGAATAAACAAAATCTGCATTGACATCCTCACTTACATATAAAATCTTTCAACATCTTCCTTCACAGCCTCACCGAATCAGTTCCAAAAGCACTACGTGAACGAGGAATAAACAAAATCTGCATTGACATCCTCACTTACATATAAAATCTTTCAACATCTTCCTTCACAGCCTCACCGAATCAGTTCCAAAAGCACTACGTGAACGAGGAATAAACAAAATCTGCATTGACATCCTCACTTACATATAAAATCTTTCAACATCTTTCTTCACAGCCTCACCGAATCAGTTCTAAAAGCACTACGTGAACGAGGAATAAACAAAATCTGCATTGACATCCTCACTTACATATAAAATCTTTCAACATCTTTCTTCACAACCTCACCGAATCAGTTACAAAAGCACTACGTGAACGAGAAATAAACAAAATCTGCATTGACATCCTCACTTACATATAAAATCTTTCAACATCTTCCTTCACAGCCTCACCGAATCAGTTCCAAAAGCACTACGTGAACGAGGAATAAACAAAATCTGCATTGACATCCTCACTTACATATAAAATCGTTCAACATCTTTCTTCACAGCCTCGTATAAGAACTCCATCATCCTTTGTTCGAAATAGTCTCGTAGAACGAATCTCATAATTAATACATTTTTGGTAAAGATAGAATCATACTCTATCTTTACAGCTAGGGAGGTTTCGTAATTATTTATAATTACTGAGGGCATAGAATATAATTAATGCTATTTAAATTGACTGAATTCTGAAAAGTCTGGTTTTATGTATAAACTTTAATCACATCTGAATGAGTAAAGAGGTAGCTAAAGTTGATAGGACTAGTCCCAGGTAAGTATAGGGAAGAGACCTACTTCCCGAAGTAGGCCTTTTTTGGCATTCAATTTTGGTTTATTTATAAAAATTCAACCGTATTTTTTTCTGTATCATCGATCAATGTCTTGCATGTTATCAAGGGGGATAAAATCCAGGTAACTATGGCAACCATAGGGTAGACAACAATACGACCTTGAAATGTTAACCCTTTACAAATATTAAACCTAAAGCCAGTAATTAACATACTACCATGATTTAATGATATGTATTATTTTCCATGCTAATTATCTTTAAGTGGAGCTCGCGCTAGCCTAATGGATACGGCCGAGGATTTCTGACGTCTAGGCAGGAATTTAATCCCAGCGAAGAAGGGAATCTTGCCGATGGAGCACTAGTGTCTTATATGACGACGCCCCCTCCCTAAGTTCATGAAGGGGTCCATCATCGCTTTTCGGGTGCAAAAAAGCACCATACGACCCGGAAAACCTCCCCCCCCCTCACCAACGAAGACTGACCCTTATCCCTCTAGGTCACCGATAAATGTCATTCTGATCTTTATGTACATATCATTATCAGGTCAGGGGATATCGTCCTCGATATAGGGGATGAATGGTGCTACCGACCAATATATATATATATATATATATATATATATATATATATATATATATATATATATATATATATATATATATATATATATATATATGAATAACGTTTCAGCCACGAGGAAAATGAAACAACGGAGAACTGCGAGGCCTTTCGACTAATGGTCCTTAGTAAAGGACCATTAGTCGAAAGGCCTCGCAGTTCTCCGTTGTTTCATTTTTCCTCGTGGCTGTAACGTTATTCATAAATTCCTCACGTTCCTTATTTTCGTGATTCAGTTATACATATATATATATATATATATATATATATATATATATATATATATATATATATATATATATATATATATATATATCATATTTGAGTAATTTTCCCTTTAAAAGAGACAAACTGATTTGAGTTAATACATGCTTATCAGAGACTAGGCATAGTGCATTCAGTTGACCCGGCACGGGGCCTTTTCCTCAACTATTCATTCTATACTGTTAATTTTTCGGACTATTATGAACGCTGCAATAAAAAAAATAAATTAACAATAAAAAAAATCCTTTATAATGGACGCCGGTTCTAGTAAAGAAGAGGGGGGGAATTTATATTTTAGTGTAGGTGTCCACAAAATACACAGAATTTGGAGATCCTTCAAATCTCGTTACCTTTGTCTAGCTTATTCCAGGAGCAAGGGGGCGGGAACTCTTCCTCCCCTTCTTTGAATAATCTAAACTCTTGGCTTTTGGTTCCTGCCACTTTAACCAGGAAAACCACTAGTCAAGTTAGATTATCGACAATGCTCCCCCCCATTCTAATGGGGTTAAGGGGGAGGGGGGCTATGGATAATCGAGGCGAGGCCCGGAACACTCTAACAGTCGGATGGGGAGTAAAAACAGACATGGGTACGACCTTGGTAGAAATCCTCGCATTGACCTCCATGCCCGTGGTCTGGGTATAGAAGAGGGACAAAAAAAATTCTACCCCCGATGAAAATATGAAGACCCTCCCCCCCCCCCTATCCAGTGAAACAAAATTTTCCCGCCCTTAAAAAAAAATAAAAATAAAGGGGTATAGATTTCGTGCTGGTATTTTGGAGTGGGTATAGGTAGGGATGGTGTATCATGTCCCGGAAAGACCCTTACCTGGAGTGACCTTTGGAATACTGGTAACCAGAATCGCGAACCACTTGCCTAGCCAGCGGAAAGAGCTCGTCTCTGCGGGTGAGCAGCGCCGGCATGTATTTGCAGATCTGGGCCGCCGCTTCATTCACGGACACCTGGCGAACAGAAGAGATTTATCGCTTTGGAAGAGGCGAACAAAGGGGATTTATTGGTATTTAAAAAGCGAACAGAAGGGATTATCGCTATGGAAGAGGCGAACAAAGGGGATTTATTGGTATGGGAGAGGCGAACAAAAGGGATTTATCGCTATGGAAGAGGAGAACAAGGGATTTATTGGTATGGAAAAGGCGAACAGAAGGGATTTATCGCTATGGAAGAGGCGAAGAAAAGGGATTTATGGGTATGAAAGAGGCGAACAGAAGGGATTTATCGCTAAGGAAGCGGCGAACAAAAGGGGTTTATTGGTATGGAAGAGGCAAACAGAAGGGATTTATCGCTATGGAAGAGGCGAACAGAAAGGATTTATCGCTATGGAAGACCCTTAAGAGGCGGTTTCTAATTCCTACTTCAAGTATCTAGATCGTATGTGCCCTTCTGGCCTCAACATTCGAGGTTTCTGAGATGAGCTAACCCATTATTTTTAATTCCCGACCTTTATTACTGGTTCTCTTATTGGCTCTTTTTATTTTTCTCATTCTTTTACATGTTAAGGAGAGTTTACGGTGAACGACACGACCACTTAGTGAGGATAGAACTAGAAGAAGAGGGGGAGCAGGAGAAGGAGGAGGACAGACAAATTTAAAATGAGTCTCATTGTGAAACTTTCAATTATAAAGTGGCAATCAGGCCTTCGAAACCTGTCTCCACGATTGAAGTTTCGGAATAAACTGCGGTTTAAGTATCCCCAAATATGAGTAGTAAAGGCGATAGCTTGCGAAAGCGATTCATCGAACCCGATCGTTAGTAGCCAGGGGATAAATCCTGTTCAAAAGTACGAACAACTCCATTGTGACGTTTATCAGGAAAATTGTATCAATTGAATATTTAAATAGGGTTAAAAAAAATTTAAAAAGGGATGGTGGCTGAAGAAGAAGTGTGCAGGAAGGTCAAAACTAATTCTATCCCCCCGCAGTGAGGTACTTTCTGCACATTAATCTCACATAACAAAGTAAACTGTGTTTGTGATTGGGTTTGTTTGTTTTTTGTTGTTTTTTAGTGTGTGTAAGGGGAGTGATAGTGTATGTATATACATACTTGTGTACATAATGATTCCGCAAGCCTAAAGTACGCTCCTCCACATTTACTCCACTCAAACTCGGATTGAAGTAAAATGTCTTGCTAATTATCACTACCTCACCATCTCACCACCTAGCTGCCTCACCACCTCACCATCTCATCACCTCACTACATCACCACCTCACTACCTCACCACCTCACTATCTCACCTCCTTATTACCTCACCACCCCACAGTCTCACAACCTGCCTATCTCACTACCTCACCACCTCAATTTAGCTCAAGATAGTAGTTACTCGAGGCGCTCATTCAACAGTGTCACTTGTACAATTGCTTTGTACCACTACCTGTTTATCGCGGCTCTTTCACAACATATCCACATTCTTGTGTGAGCTATGGCTGATGAAGTTTGGAAGTGGGTGGGGACTCAATGTACAGGTGTGTGTAAGTACTTAGAGCTCCGGTCTTGAAACACACAAAAATGAGAGAAGTGATGCCCTTGAGAGAATAATTGCTATTAGCGTGAGGTGACCGAGATGTAATAGAATGACATGTGTTGTACTCAGAATTACTCTCTGAGTACCGGGTTTTTTCCAGGTTTCGGAGTACAAAGACTAAATAAACTTTAGGTGGAGATTATGACTATATGAAAAAAGCTCATAAAGTGCACGTGAGTCAAAGTTATGCAGATACACCCACAAAGGAAAAGTGAAAAACGATTCCGAGGTGAGTAGTCTAATCCCCCCTTCCACTATTTAAGGCATTGTATGTCCAGTCTCCTGTTCATTCCTTGAAAAGGTCTTTAAGAAAAAAGACGAAAGCGCTCGGAATCGTTTTTCACTTTTCCTTTGTGGGTATATCTGCATAATGACTATATTTATTAGTGGAAGAGATATGGTGATTCGTAAGACCATTTCTTGGCTAATAATCAAGTCGACAATTAGGTAATAGTTCCGCACGACTTTACTTAGTTTAACGTTCATATTATGTGATAAGATTCATCAGCGACCATTTCTGAACGTGTCATAATTAAGCCCTTTATCAATGCGTTGGGTTGAATCAAGGGGAGTTTGAGTTAAGATCGATCACATTCGCTTCTCGGAGTATCGATGGCATGAAATTTAGTCTCTCCACTTATTTTTAATGAGTCTCGCCTATCTTTAATAGCGAATTCTTTATAATTTTGGCTCGGACGAAGCAATAGATGACTATATTTTGAGCACGAACGGAGCATTGATGACCCAGTGTTGGCGCGGGCAAAGCAATAGTTGACAAAATTTTAGCGCGAATGAAGCAATAGATGACCCTATTTTGGCGCGAACGAAGCAGTAAATGACTTTATTTTGGCGCTAATTAAGCAATAGATGACCCTATTTTGGCGCGAACGTATCAGTAAATGACTTTGTTTGGGAGCGAATTAATCAATAGATGACCCTATTTTGTCACGAACTAAGAAATAGATAAGCCAATTTTGCTCGCGAACGGAGCATTGATCACTTAATTTTGGCGCGAACGAAGCAATAGATTACCCAATCTTTTGGCGCGAACGAAGACATGCATGACTCAATTTGGGTGCGAACGAAGCAAGAGAAGACCAAATTTTGGCGCTTAATCTCAGGTAATTTTATTATGTAAACAAATTTAAAGGAAAGGAAGAGGGGAACTGATTCCAGTGTGAAGTAAAAGGAAGAAAATAGAAGCCTAAAAATTGTTTAGTAACATAATGCATTCACACAAACACTTTATGCCCTCGACAGCCCGCTGGTGCGGTGCAATGCCTTCATAATCCCAAGTCATACATTACTCTTGGGTCGAAGGGTGCAGATGCGTGTATGAGGATGTGTATTTGTGAGTTATGGAGTCATATACATGTGTGTGTGCGTGTGTGTGTGTGTGTGTGTGTGAGAGAGAGAGAGAGAGAGAGATTGGCACTGACCTCGTGCATGGTGAGGGGCTTTTCAGGTTTCCTCTTGCAGTCGAAGCGGCCGTAGATGGCGGCGTATTTGCGGATTTCTTCCATGCGGCGAGGGTCGTCTTCGCCCATGTTCATGATGACCTGCGGGAGAGCACCCGGGGGCACAGAACCGTCAGTCGAGCGCTACAATCAAACCAGTGACCAAAAATGGGTGAAAGAATCCAACGAGAAGCAACGACACACATCCACTCATCGAGAGTGCAGCTCAGAACAGCGAATTCCCACGCGACCTACTGCGTGGCCACCTGCGGGTCCCTACGGGGCTTTAGTTGGTGAAAAGGGGGGGGGAGGACAAACGGAAGTTAAAATTAATAGTTAGAAAATAGATCAATGATGATAAGGATATACACGATATCCGATCATCCTCGAGTGAACAAAAAGATGCATTTCAAATCATCAGGGAATGAGTTCGCATAAGAACTCGGAAAGGCGAACACGCCTGAGCCCTCGTTTCTTCCGCGTCAGTGACCCCGCAGCTTCGATCGCACCAACGAAGTAAACAGACATTTGCAATTTTACTCAAATATGGCGAAGAGAAATTCGCTACTCTGAGCTCTGCCACTCTCCACTAAATTGCAATTTTTATATATAGTGCAAATACCATTATATATATATATATATATATATATATATATATATATATATATATATATATATATATATATATATATATATATATATATATATATATATATATATACCAGGTGTCTCCCCCAAATGTATACACACTTAAAATAATTGCAATTGTAAATAATTGTAAATTTTGAAAATGAAATGCCTTTTAAGAAACACCTACTTTACAATTATTTAAAGTGTGTATACATTTTGGGGGACACACCCTATATATATATATATATATATATATATATATATATATATATGTGTGTGTGTGTGTGTGTGTATGTGTGGAAGAATGGTAAACCACAATATTTGAATCAAGATTTTATTTATAACTATCGGACTAGTTTCGGCAAGTTACAAAATGCCATTTTCAACTAATAATGAAGAAACTAGGCAAGGAACACAGTATATATAAGGTAAGCCACATATATCAATGCATTTATATGGCGCTCTGTTAACACTGCTTAGCACTGAAAAAAGGGGAATATAGGCAGGCATTTCATTCCACGTCTTAGGAGCACATATTTTGAAGGCACAGTTTTACGTTCAGCACAAAAGATTAAGCGACAAAGATCCAGAGTGTGGACGTAAAGTTCTCTGGGATCAAGAGAGTTTCAGTGAAAATGATGGCTGAGAACTTATATGGAACTGGATAGGAAGTTTGTGTCATCGTCGGAGATCAACAGCGCTGCATGAAGAAAGAGGATCCTCGTGGAGAAGATGCTCGGTCGCATAGGTTTGAACAAAGTTCAAAGATGGGGGAATGGAACGAGGGAGAAGGGAGTTGTAATGTCCAAGGTGTGAGTGGAGGAAAGCGTGGGTGGGAGTCTCGAAAATTCTATGATCAAAGTGAAGAATAGATACCGGAGGAAGAATGAATGACATGAAATGACGAGTAACATGAAGTAATAGGACGTGACATGAGTAACACGAAGTAACTTGTAGTGACGAAGTAAATTGAGGTAACATGAAATACCACGAGTAACCTTTAGTGACATGAGTAACATGAGCAACCATGAGTGACACGAAGTAACTTGAAGTAACATGATTAGTATGGAGAAACATAAAGAAACCTGAAATACCATGAATAACATGAAGTAACTCGAAGTAACATGAAATGACGAGTATCATGATGTGCCAGGAGTAACATGGAGTAACTTGAAGTGGCATGAGTAACATGAAAGAAAATGAAGAAACGTGAATTTTGACCGAAAGATGAGTATTGGAGAATGACGTTCTGTTTTTTTGACAATCTCAGTAAATGGAACCGAGAACCCAACAACTTGGTTTGGGGCTACCAATCAACCGACCAACCAACACTGCCACCTCAGATTCATCGTGGTTTACAGGATTACGATCCAGCAAAAAAATACCTTAAGATCCCCTCGAACCTAGTACAAGAGATACAGAAAGGGTGGGAGAGAGAGGAACTCTTGAAGAACAAGGAACTATGGGGGCGGGGATAAAGGATAAGACGTACATATAAGTTCCACATCAGCATAGAAATAAAAAAAAGATCCGGGAGGTCGCATAAATTTAACAGGGACAAAAAGAGAGATTCGAAAGAGGAGAGGACCCAAAAGCAAAATTTGGGGCACGACGAAGCGAACTTCGGCTAATCGAAATCATTCATTTCCATTGTGGAAAGATTGTTAATAGGGCGAGAGGCACGACCCGAAGTGATCAAGGGCGGTTGCGGTGACAACCGAGTTCATGTTGAAGAAGAAAGAGAACGGCATGGTTGACAGGTTTTAAGGGTGCCAACAGGTAAAGAAAGACAAGGAGGAAAGACTAGCCAGCGTTGGCACCTAGATGAAGACAGTCATGGAGGCTCAAAGGTGCATATTACGTCCACGCTGAAACCCTGACTAAAAGAGGTCACGAATCACCTAAAAGGATATGTGGCCAAGAGTCCTAATGGATAAGGCCCTTTTAAGAGGATATGTGGCCAAGAGTCCTAATGGATAAGGCCCTTTTAAGAGGATATGTGGCCAAGAGTCCTAATAGATAAGCCCCTTTTAAGAGGATATGTGGCCAAGAGTCCGAGTGGATAAGGCCCTTTTAAGAGGATATGTGGCCAAAAGTCCTAATGGATAAGGCCCTTTTAAGAGGATATGTGGCAAATAATCATAGTGGGTAGAAACCTTTCAGGAGGATATGCGGCCATAAATCATAGTGGATAAAGCCCTTTTTAGAGATTATGTGCCCAAGAGTCCTAATGGATAAGGCACTTTTAAGAGTATATGTGGCCAAGAGTCCTAATAGATAAGGCCCCTTTTAAGAGGATATGTGGCCAAGAGTCCTAATGGATAAGGCCCTTTTAAGAGGATATGTGGCAAATAATCATAGTGGATAGAAACCTTTCGAGAGGATATGCGGCCATGAAACATAGTGGATGAAGCCCTTTTAAAAGGATATGTGGGCAAGAGTCCTAATGGATAAGACCATTTTAAGATGATATGTGGCCAAGAGTCCTAATGGATAAGGCTCTTTTAAGAGCATATGTGGCCAAGAGTCCTAATGGATAAGGCCCTTTTAAGAGGATATGTGGCAAAGAATCATAGTGGTTAGAAACCTTTCAAGAGGATATGCGGCCATGAATCATAGTGGATAAAGCTCTTTTAAGAGGATATGTGAAGAAGAGTCCTAATGGATAAGGCCCTTTTAAGAGCATATGCGGCCAAAATTCCTAATAGATAAGGCCCTTTTAAGAGGATATGTGGCCAAAAGTCCTAATGGATAAGGCCCTTTTACGAGGATATGTGGCAAATAATCATAGTGGATAGAAACCTTTCGAGAGGATATGCGGCCATGAAACATAGTGGATGAAGCCCTTTTAAGAGGATATGTGGCCAAGAGTCCTAATGGATAAGGCCCTTTTAAGAGGATATGTGTCCAAGTCCTAATGGATAAGGCCCTTTTAAGAGGATATGTGGCAAAGAATCATAGTGGATAGAAGCCTTTTAAGAGGATAAAACTAACGATGCCATATTACCTAGGAGGTTGGTGCGAAGAGATGTGTAAAGAAAGTGGTGAAGTTAGGGGAGAGAAAATATGTGAAAAATATATAGTACTAGATCTACCTGCGGGAGTTGGGATCGGGAGTGTGCGCAATTCACCAGATGTCAACTGCAGCTTTGTTGTTCATACTACACAATCATCTCTTCGAGTGTAGTTGGGTGAGAGTAAAGAGTCAGGGGCAGATAATTTTCCAGAGCAAATATGGACTACATGATCATGGTTACCTCATGGAAAGAACGGGAGAGAGAGAGAGAGAGAGAGAAGGAAGACACTGACATCAGATCCAGGATCCAGAAGAGGAAGAAGAGAGTGAACTCAGAAGAAATACGCTCGGTGTCAATGAACGAAGGCGGGCGATGATTGGGTACTACGGGAAGAATGAAGCGGAAGTTTGGTATAAAGTGCTCAGAGGTTGCGTCGAGGCTTTATTTAGAGTCAGGGTGGTGGTAGGAAAGGATGACACAACGAGGTCAAGGATCTATGTATATATTAGGAGGAATTAACTCTCCGTCTTTTGAAACTTCCAACAGAAATTTGAAAATCCACCTCTGCCTTCAAGGCTCTTCTCAGGGCTAGATTGAAGCTCTACAAGGGTTAATGGTGCTGAAAAGAGCGCATTATATATATATATATATATATATATATATATATATATATATATATATATATATATATATATATATTCTGTAAACGCATAGTTGAAATTAAACATTATGTCAATATATTGTTAAATTGTTCCAGGTTTTTTTTAGCAGACTTTGTAATTCTCCAGAACTTTTGTCATACGATTGTTAGCTTCATTTATTTGCCAAATATCTTCAGGATGAGGAAAAGCAAGGAGCATAATAATGATGATGTTTATTATAATTCAAGATACTGATAATACGTATGTAGAAATATGCAGAGGAACAAATATCCCAATTGCATTTGTTCATACAATCATACGCAAGTATAGGAATACTGCATATATGAAAACTTTATCAAGAAGTAGAATTGATATTTGTAACATTAAATAATGTTAAAGTTACCCCAAAAGGCTATTAAGAATTAAATATGTCAAAATATCCCTGTGAGTCGAGTTAATATTTCAGAGATGCTAATGAAGAGAATCTACATCAAAATCACCTTCCCCGCAACCGAGTGAAAAAAAGAGCGATATCGTCCCAAAATGTATGTAGTTGCAAGGTTTACGTTGGCAAATGAGCACATTCACCTTGAAAAAAAATGGAAGAAAGTATAATGGAGTGACGAAACAAAAATAGAGCAAGTTGTCCATAATTGCCGAGGACGTGTTTGGCAGTAAAACTCTAGAACGAAAATAGGGAGAAGAAAGCATCATTTTATTGGGTTTATTTTCAGTAACTGATCAAGGTACACTTGGCAAAATTAATAGAAGGATGAAGAAATGATAGTATTAGTCAAATTAGTTTTAAAAAAACCTACCACCAACGAAACACATTGGAGGTAGGTAGGAGGTTTTTACTTTAAACAGGACAACAATTTTCAACGTTCCTAACAAAGTTCTTGGCTAATTCTCATTGCAAGACTCAGCCATGTTTAAATCATATTTGGAATGCGTTCCTCCTCTCCCCCACCCTGGTGACCCCGGAGTGACTAACACTCAGCCTTCTGACTCCAGCTCTGAAGGCTGGGTGTTAGTCACTCCGCCAGCCTTCTGACTCCAGCTCTGAAGGCTGGGTGTTAGTCACTCCGGGGTCACCAGGGTGGGGGAGAGGGGCAACGCATTCCAAATATGATTTAAACATAGCTGAGTATTGCAATGAGAATCAACCAAGAACTTTGCAAGGAACGTTGCAATCAGACATCCTGTAGCGAAGAAATGGTTTGAAGATCCCCCAAATTCACCTGGGTTTAAAAGAAAATTTGCCCCAACAATAAAGACGAGTTATGAAGTAAATTAAAGATGCATTTTCTAATGAAGATTTCTGCAAGTTTATTGAAAGCGATAACAAACGTTTAACAGCTCTAATTGATGACGAAGGTCAAGCGATAAAATATGAATTAATCGATATAATCATTCGATATTTATTGTTAATAAAGATTATGCGACAAAATATTAACTTTTGCTTTTATTAGGTGTACTCTAAACCTTGGTTTTTTGTTAATGTTGCTGAAGTTCTTTTCGTGGTTACGTACACTTTAAATTAAATAATTTCATTGGTAAAACCTCGAAATTATTTCATTGTTTTAATATACAAATGATTTCATTGGTAAAATCTAAAAATTTTTTTTATTGTAAACCCTTAATTTATTCATTGGGAAAACCTCCAAATAATTTCATTGGTAAAACCTCAAAATTAGTTTATTGGTAAACCCTCCAAATAATTTCATTGGTAAAACCTCAAAATTATTACATTTTTAAAACATCAAAATTATTTAATTGGCAAAACCTCAAAATTATTCCATTGGCAAAACCTCAAAATAATTTCATTAGTTAAACCTTAAAATTATTTTATTGGTAAAACCTCAAAATTATTTTATTGTTAAAACCTTAAAAATATTTCATTGGTAAACCCTTCAAATAATATCCCATTGATAAAACCGCAAAATAATTTCATAGGTTAAACCTTAAAATTATTTCAATAGTAAAACCTCGAAATAATTTTATTGGTTAAACCTCAAAATTATTTCATTGTTAAACTCTCCAAATAATCTCATTGCTAAAACCTCAAAATTATTGCATTAAAAAAACGAAAAATAATCTCATTGCTAAAACCTCAAAATTATTGCATTGATAAAACCGAAAAATAATCTCATTGGTAAAACCTCAAAATAATCTCATTGGTCAAACCTCAAAATAATCTCATTGGTCAAACCTCAAAATAATCTCATCGATCAAAACTCAAAATAATCTCATCGGTCAAAACTCAAAATAATCTCATTGGTAAAACCTCAAAATAATCTCATTGGTAAGACTTCAAAATAATCTCATTGGTCAAACCTCAAAATAATCTCATTGGTCAAACCTCAAAATAATCTCATTGGTCAAACCTTAAAATAATCTCATTGGTCTGACTTCAAAATAATCTCATTGGTAAAACCTCAAAATAATCTCATTGGTCAAATCTCAAAATAATCTCATTGGTCAAACCTCAAAATACTCTCATCGATCAAAACTCAAAATAATCTCATCGGTCAAAACTCAAAATAATCTCATTGGTAAAACCTCAAAATAATCTCATTGGTCAAACCTCAAAATAATCTCATTGGTCAAACTTCAAAAAAATCTCATTGGTCAAACTTCAAAATAATCTCATTGGTAAAACCTCAAAATAATCTCATTGGTCAAACCTCAAAATAATCTCATTGGTCAAACCTCAAAATAATCTCATCGATCAAAACTCAAAATAATCTCATCGGTCAAAACTCAAAATAATCTCATTGGTAAAACCTCAAAATAATCTCATTGGTCAAACCTCAAAATAATCTCATTGGTCAAACTTCAAAATAATCTCATTGGTCAAACTTCAAAATAATCTCATTGGTAAAACCTCAAAATAATCTCATTGGTCAAACCTCAAAATAATCTCATTGGTCAAACCTCAAAATAATCTCATCGATCAAAACTCAAAATAATCCCATCGGTCAAAACTCAAAATAATCTCATTGGTAAAACCTCAAAATAATCTCATTGGTCAAACCTCAAAATAATCTCATTGGTCAAACTTCAAAATAATCTCATTGGTCAAACTTCAAAATAATCTCATTGGTAAAACCTCAAAATAATCTCATTGGTCAAACCTCAAAATAATCTCATTGGTCAAACCTCAAAATAATCTCATCGATCAAAACTCAAAATAATCTCATCGGTCAAAACTCAAAATAATCTCATTGGTAAAACCTCAAAATAATCTCATTGGTAAGACTTCAAAATAATCTCATTGGTCAAACCTCAAAATAATCTCATTGGTCAAACCTCAAAATAATCTCATTGGTCAAACCTCAAAATAATCTCATCGATCAAAACTCAAAATAATCCCATCGGTCAAAACTCAAAATAATCTCATTGGTAAAACCTCAAAATAATCTCATTGGTAAGACTTCAAAATAATCTCATTGGTCAAACCTCAAAATAATCTCATTGGTCAAACTTCAAAATAATCTCATTGGTCAAACCTCAAAATAATCTCATCGATCAAAACTCAAAATAATCTCATCGGTCAAAACTCAAAATAATCTCATTGGTAAAACCTCAAAATAATCTCATTGGTAAGACTTCAAAATAATCTCATTGGTCAAACCTCAAAATAATCTCATTGGTCAAACCTTAAAATAATCTCATTGGTCTGACTTCAAAATAATCTCATTGGTAAAACCTCAAAATAATCTCATTGGTAAAACCTCAAAATAATCTCATTGGTAAGACTTCAAAATAATCTCATTGGTCAAACCTCAAAATAATCTCATTGGTCAAACCTCAAAATAATCTCATTGGTCAAACCTTAAAATAATCTCATTGGTCTGACTTCAAAATAATCTCATTGGTAAAACCTCAAAATAATCTCATTGGTAAAACCTCAAAATAATCTCATTGGTAAGACTTCAAAATAATCTCATTGGTCAAACCTCAAAATAATCTCATTGGTCAAACCTCAAAATAATCTCATTGGTCAAACCTTAAAATAATCTCATTGGTCTGACTTCAAAATAATCTCATTGGTAAAACCTCAAAATAATCTCATTGGTAAAACCTCAAAATAATCTCATTGTAATTCCCAACTAAGATCGGCCAATATAGTGAGCCACAGCCACAAATTGATGAGATTCGGACAGGAGAGAGAGAAGATAGAAAATACATTTAATATCTAATGAGAGAGAGAGAGAGAGAGAGAGAGAGAGAGAGAGAGAGAGAGAGAAAGAGAGACTGGCACATCAAACAGACAACCAATGGTCCACCCGATAAGTCAAAGTGGCCCTTCAAATCCAAGGACGCGAATGACTCTTTGGGCTGCTTCCCCCTTTCGAGAAGGGGGCTCGTGTAAGAAATTTTGATGGGGGGGGTAGGGGGCTCATCCTACCTCGAGCTCTTTGGACATTTTTCTTTTGTTGGTGAAAGCATCTTTTCGGGGCTCGAGTGAGGGCATATTCGCCACCAGCTCCGAAGCCGCCTGAGCCAACCTCGCAATCTGCGCTTCGTGTAGTGTGGGAGTGATTCCCTGAGGAGAAATTGCTCCCATGGGTGACCCCCCCACAGGGGACCCGGAAGGAGGGGGGTAGCTTAGCCCAGGGGACTCACAACCCGCGTTCTGAAAAAATACAAGATGTATGCCTCGCTATTTGGTTACATTATGAACGTTAAAGAGCACAAAATAGAGAAAACCCCGATAATAATAACCACAACCCAAGAACGTAATCGGGGGAAATTAATGGGAAGGGGGGGAAATAAAGGTCTAAAAATATTACTGAATAGTTTTTTTTCTAATCCGATGAAGGCACGAACGATTGATGGATTATAGCACAGCTCAATAACCGAAAGCTCTGAATTGAAATGCAGCATTAAGGCTTCAATCAAATAATGGACAATAAAATAGAAATGGAACGTCACTAATTTTAAGTATAATTTCCAAAGGCTTTTTGAAAATTAAATATATCTTGAATTTAGGCAACCATCTTGTTATTTTTCCAGAAGAGAACAGGAATTGATGAGGAAAGAAAAGGTCACTGGAAAAGGTATACAGAAAGAATATTAAAAAAGTACGATTAAGAGATTAGAATATATATATATATATATATATATATATATATATATATATATATATATATATATATATATATATATATATGTGTAAAAATGTGTTACTAAGTTTGTTGGTAGGGGACGTGCAAGTGTTTTAGTTTTAAAAGCACAGTAATTCAGTCTTAAATTTAGTGGTCCAATCTTAAGTTCAGTGGTCCAAGCTTAAGTTCAGTAGTCAAAATTTAAGTTCAGCGGTTCAGTTTATTTAACGGTAAATCACATGGGATTGTTTTGGCTTTAAAACCTCCTTTCTTTTGGTTGTTTGGTACGTGAATTCTAGCTTCGTATCACCTTCCCTTATGGTTCGCTAAAGTGTCATCCTATTCTTATCCTGTCTACTTTAGTGTAAACAAAATCAACCAGGTGGTTGAAACTTCACCAATAAGTAGTAGCCCAATCAACAGAGAATGCAGTCAATCGTCTTAACTACCAAAAGAGTTTCCGAACTAAGTTTGTTGGTAGGAGACGTGCAAGTGTTTTAGTTTTAAAAGCCACAAATAAAATCTTATTTAAAAATTATTCTTCCATTTGAATACTAATAAACAGATTATTTAGCTGCCAGACATAAATACTAATTATAAACGCGACTAATTAATCAGATAATCGATCATGTTAGGCCACGGATCACCCGTTGAGAATCAAGACGCAAACCCTTTTGGATTAAGGGTAACGTAAATAATTTGACTTTTCGTAATTACTAGGGTATTTCTTTGATATTTTGTATCTTAAAAAGATTCTTCAAGACATTCGTAAGAAACGCAAAGTTCAAAATATTTTTTTGAGTTCTGTCTAAAAAATTACCAAATTCATTGGACAAATAAATCCCTACGAATCCTATTAGACCTCTCAGGGAGAAAATGCTCGCTGGTGTAATTGGAATATTAACCAGGGGTGAGGGAGATAAGAAATTAGTAAAAAAAAATATTGAGGGGGGTTGGGGTATGCGGGAAAATTATTAGGGAAGATAGGTGTAACGGAGCCCTCTAAAATTTACTGTTTCTAAATTTCACCTATAAATCATAACGTTTGGATGGGGAAATTGAAACAGAAAAATATATTCAGAGAAGAGTCAAGAAACCTGAATTATGAATTTAATCCCCCCCCCTCCCTCTCCAATTTAAAAAAAGAAAAAAGAAAAATGAGTGTTCCGAAATAATTTTGCCTTAAGACAATTAGTGCTGACCAATCGAAAAAACAAGTTTCTTAATTATTTTCGGTGAAATTGAACAAAACGGACTATTTCTTGTTTTTTTTATATTTTTTCATGATAAATTATATTTTTTTTCATGAAAATCCTGTATGATCCAAAATTCTAAAGGGGAGGGAGAAGAATTTTGTTGATGGAAATTGCGTAAATGGACATTGAGGGTGGTACCATCCGTCTTATAAAAATGGTAGTTAAGTTTTCTTAAAATAACCCTCCAAAAATTGTCTCATGAAAATAAAAATTATATTATTAAAGAAAACTAATAATTCTTAATGAACACAAAAACGGCATCTAATTCATCTCAAATTTGACTTTGGTAACTTTAGTTGACTTTGGTAACTTAATTGCATTTGAAAACTTAATTAACTTTTGGAAATTTCAGTTGTCTTTGGCACCTTTAGTTAATATTGGCAATTTTAGTTAAGGTTGACAGTTTTAGGTGAGTTTTGGCAACTTTAGTTGACTGCCAACTTTAGCTTTGTTTGACTTTAGTAATTTTAGTTGCTTTATCAACTTTATTTGATTTTTAGTAGTCCATTAGACTTTTGGCAGTATTACGTGACTTTACTTTTCTTTAGTAACTTTAGTTGAATTGGTTCCAGTTACTTTGATTTTATAACGGGAAATTTTGATCTTAAATTGACTGACTTGTTCATGAATTCCCCTGATTTAATATTATTTTGGATCAACCATCATTGATTTCGATTAATCCTAAAATGTCGAATTAGATTTGATTGATCATGCCTGTCATTGCTTCGATTCCACTTCCATGAGAAGTTAATTGACTCAGTCTGACAATCCTATGCTCCCCTTGAGCCGAGTTTCACGGCTGCGTTTCTAAATGACGCCTTTTATAAATTCAATTTCGTTATCCATCTTAAGAGGTTCCGATCAATTTCGTTATCCATCTTAAGAGGTTCCGATCAATTTCCTTATCCATCTTAAGAGGTTCCGATCAATTTCCTTAACTATGTTAAGAGGTTCCGATCAATTTCCTTATCCATCTTGAGAGGTTCCCATCAATTTCCTTATCCATCTTAAGAGGTTCCGATCAATTTCCTTATCCATCTTAAAAGGTTCCGATCAATTTCCTTATCCATCTTAAGAAGTTCCGATCAATTTCCTTACCATCTTAAGAGGTTCCGATCAATTTCCTTATCCATCTTAAGAGGTTCCGATCAATTTCCTTATCCATCTTAAGAGGTCTCGATCAATTTCCTTATCCATCTTAAGAGTTTTCTATCAATTCCCTTATCCATCTTAAGAGGTTCCGATCAATTTCCTTATCCATCTTAAGAGGTCCCGATAAATTTCGTTATCCATCTTAAGAGGTTCCGATCAATTTCCTTATCCATCTTAAGAGGTTCCGATCAATTTCCTTAACTATGTTAAGAGGTTCCGATCAATTTCCTTATCCATCTTGAGAGGTTCCGATCAATTTCCTTATCCATCTTAAGAGGTTCCGATCAATTTCCTTATCCATCTTAAGAGGTTCCGATCAATTTCCTTATCCATCTTAAGAAGTTCCGATCAATTTCCTTACCATCTTAAGAGGTTCCGATCAATTTCCTTATCCATCTTAAGAGGTCTCAATCAATTTCCTTATCCATCTTAAGAGGTCTCGATCAATTTCCTTATCCATCTTAAGAGGTTTCTATCAATTCCCTTATCCATCTTAAGAGGTTCCGATCAATTTCCTTATCCATCTTAAGAGGTCCCGATCAATTTCCTTATGCATCTTAAGAGGTTCCGAGACTCGCTAGTCCACTCTATCCCCCTTTTAAGGGTGTTTTCACCCGTTTATCTCCCTTGCACCCTTAAGGGGAGATCATGCCCCCAAAACCAATTTAATGGAGATGCTATAAAATGGATAAATGAAATGGGTAAGAAAAATCACCGTGTATCGACCAAGAAGGTTTGTCAATTAACCATTTGGATTCCATGTTAATTGTCACAGCCATTTCTTCATTTTTCTTATTGATTTCACTTATCCACTTTTAAGCTTCTCCATTTCGTCTACTATGGAAGAATTTATGCGAAGTCTATTTGGCGAAAGCATATGATACATGTTTTCTACTAGAGCCCATTTGCAAGGAGCGGTTCGCTGCCTTTCCGAGCCTTATTAGTACCAACTTTCCCGCAAGACCTCCTGATGCTATCAGCCGGTTTACCTGACACTTGTATCCCGTTCCACGTAAAATTCGCCCCCCCCCCCTTTCCCCTTCATTTTAGAGTGGAATGTGGTTATTCTCCCTTTCAAATACTCCATACCACTTTAGAGCCATCTTAACTTCTTTACCGCAGTTAAATTACCTCTCAGGCTTCAAAAAAGGGAAGAACGAAAAAAAATCTCTTATACGCACCGTTCCCCTTCAAATTAAAGGCTAGTCGAGAATAGCCTTGGTACATGCGCTATCTATCCAAGGAGGTTGATGGCACGCTATTGCCTCTTTGCTTCTCTGTTACAACCACACAAAATGAGGAGAAAACTTGATCAGGATCAGGTTATTAGGAAACTGAATTATGTCTAAATTATGTTTAGAACTCTGGCATATAATGTAGCATAATTTGAATCCAATTATCGTAGGAAGATGGAAATTGATGCACTTCTGAAAGCCGTCTGCTAATAAGCTTTCTTCCAAGGAGACGAAAGTAAACAATTCCTATTTATCTATCCTGAAATCAAGAGTTCTTAAGTACACAATGAAGAGATCCATCAATTTAATCGTGTCTAAAGGAATCCCTCTTTTCTAAATATTTGTGCAAAAGCTGAAATTAATTCTTAATTTATGATAGGTATCAACAAACATCCAAACATTTAAACACATACTCTATTAAAACATGAAACTATGTTCATCGATATCTTTTCAACCTATTTTATTGTTCGAAAAACGTTTAATTATTATTACTTTACGATATAAAAGGCGTCAACTCATGGAGATATACGCACTATGAAAGATAAGAGAGAGAGAGAGAGAGAGAGAGAGAGAGAGAGAGAGAAAGAGAGAGATAGAGAATTAAGATGGAAAAGGAAGACTAAGAGAAAACAAGTTGAGAAGAACAAGAAACAATGTGTAAATAGTTCTCGCCTTTCCCAACGTGTTTGAGATCACTTGGAAACAGTAAAAGAAATATCCAGGAATAAGCAGGTACAACGTAACAGAAGAAATGATCATCATTGGATTCACTACTCATGAAGATTGTAATTGCTATAGCGACTATCGCTAGGAATAAGCAGGTACAACGTAACAGAAGAAATGATCATCATTGGGTTCACTACTCGTGAAGATTGTGGTTGCTATAGCGACTATCGCTAGGAATAAGCAGGTACAACGTAACAGAAGAAATGATCACCATTGGGTTCACTACTCGTGAAGATTGTGGTTGCATAGCGACTATCGTTAGGAATAAGCAGGTCAACGTAACAGAAGAAATAATCACCATTAGGTTCACTACTCGTAAAGATTGCCGTTGCTATAGCGACTATCGCTAGGAATAAGCAGGTACAACTTAACAGAAGAAATAATCACCATTAGGTTCACTACTCGTGAAGTTTGCCATTACTATAGCGACTATCACTAGGAATAAGCAGGTTCAACGTAACAGAAGAAATAATCATCATTAGGTTCACTACTCGTGAAGATTGTGGTTGCTATAGCGACTATCGCTAGGAATAAACAGGTACAACGTAACAGAAGAAATAATCACCATTAGGTTCACTACTCATGAAGATTGTGGTTGTTATAGCAACTATCGCTAGGAATAAGCAGGTGCAACGTAACAGAAGAAATAATCACCATTAGGTTCACTACGCGTAAAGATTGTGGTTGCTATAGCGACTATCTCTAGGAATAAGCAGGTACAACTTAACAGAAGAAATAATCACCATTAGGTTCACTACTCGTGAAGATTGTGGTTGCTATAGCGACTATCGCTAGGAATAAGCAGGTACAACGTAACAGAAGAAGTAATCATCATTAGGTTCACTATTCGTGAAGTTTGCCGTTGCTATAGCGACTATGGTTAGGAATAAGCAGGTACGACGTAACAGAAGAAGTAGTCATCATTAGGTTCACTACTCGTAAATTTTGCCGTTGCTATCGCGACTATCGCTAGGAATAAGCAGGTACAACGTAACAGAAGAAGTAATCATCATTAGGTTCACTACTCGTGATGTTTGCCGTTGCTATAGCGACTATCGCTAGGAATAAGCAGGTACAACGTAACAGAAGAAATAATCATCATTAGGTTCACTATTCGTGAAGTTTGCCGTTGTTATAGCGACTATCGCTATGAACAAGCAGGTACAACGTAACAAAAGAGATAATCATCATTAGGTTCACTACTCGTGAAGTTTGTCGTTGCTATAGCGACTATCGCTACCCAGCTAACAATAACATCCCACTTTGAGCAGAATTCCTGGTATATAATTATAATAATTTAGAGAAAAAGTAATTACGTTGGGAAATATCTCCTAATAGAGAATTGCGATGAATAAATAAATACCATTATGTAATAATGAAAAAATGTATATTCTTGAGCGAAGATACCTCAGACTGTTTTCCTCTTCTATGACTAAGCATTGTTATCTAATATTCAGCCTTCCCCCTCATCTTTATCCTATTCTTCCTTTTTTTTTTACCTTTATACTCATGATTTAAAATATGCAATATAAAAAGGCCCACCTTAAATTCTTAACATTTTCCGTATTAAAAAAAAAGGCACGATTCAGCTCCGAAAAGAGATTAGAGTAAACTCAAGATTTGCGTTTATGACGCGCTACATAAACCGTCTGAGAACGTTCAAAAGCTAATGGCGCGAATTATATGCACTTGTTTGGCTTGAAAAAGGTGTTAAAGATGAAAGAAGGGTCAATGCTCTTAATGAAATGATTCTTAAAGCATTGAGTCAACGATTTGTTTACGATTCCCGGGAGAATATCCTGCCATCATTTCAAATTGCTTTCCATTCATTAACGTTATGTGCTATAATTGGCATCCATCATTCGGCCGGTACAGAAGCATCAATTACAGATATCACACCGTTTTTATACTTGAACAAAGGGGTGTGTGAGTGTGTTTGCGCGTAGGGAGGGCAAGTGGTGGCGTGATTAAGAAAATATTCAAAGGGAATTACGACAGGTATTTTGAAAAATGACATACACGCAAACATGAAAGAAAGCAAGTAGAAAAACAAAACAAAACAAAACCCGTAAAATGAGATGAGGCGATTTGAAAGGCATATCGGTTCTTACCTGAATGCGCGCCAAATTTAGGCACTGGGCGGCCATTTTTAGCGCGCTTTTTTGGCGCGTATTACCTTTAATTTAAATCATAGGAAAACATTATAAATGACAGTTTTTCAATCTTTCTAACACTGGCCACGCCACCACTGTTAATAGCTAAATACTAGGTAGTATAGAAATAGTAGTAATATTCACAGTAAAACTAGTAATAACAATAATATCAGCAGTCAATAATCAAATTAATAGCCATAGCAGTCAAAGTAAAGATAATTATGGTAATTTAATACCATTATTAATTTTAGTACTTGAGGTATACCAAATAGATTAGAGGACATGTAAACAACACAAACAAAAAAGAAATTAAGAAAAGGAGGTATAAATAAAGCTTCAAAATTTAAACTTACGTTAAAAATAATCTTACCTTCATTATCTGCAGAAAAAACTCTGGGTTTTTATCTGGGGGCCCCGACTGACAGTTCTGTCAAATGAAAAATAAGGAGCGGCGTTTAAAAACCTGTCAAACAGCTGCTGGGTTCAGTATGACAGCAAAAAGAAAAAGAAAAAAAGAATACTGTCTAGCTTTTAAAACTCTAACTCTTGTCACCTGTTTATGTTTGTACATTTTAATTTTAGCCTTTTGGACACTCTTGTACATTCGTGTACTTTGTACTATGCTGCAGTAGATACTAAAGTTGAGTGGGTTTTAATCTTTATTGTTATAATTTTAACTTATTTTTTTAAAAATTTTTCCCTAGTTTGCTCCATCTTCCATTTGCTCCCGAGGTGAAATCATAATTGAGTCAAATGATAATTGAAACGTATTCTAATTAATTACATTATTACAATTACTTGTAATTGAAATTTGTAAGTGCCATTGTAATATCGGCTTTATAGCAATTGGTTGCTTCCTTCACACTGCTTAGGACATGATAGGGGACGGTCCCTATCCACATCTAGGACTTGATTGCACCCAACCAAACAAACAAGCAGTTCTAAAAGAAAGAAAAAAAGACTCATTCGTTTGGTCTCAGTCTACATATATTTCAAATGTATGGTTTCATGTAAGGACAGTAAAAGAGACAAAACACATGCATACCCACTGCATACCACGACTACCTGCATTTCAGAACTGACAATTATCAATGTAAAGCTAATTGGTATCAACCCTCCCAATTTAATCCAATAACAACCTTATAAAACTTCATTTACTAATTGTATGTCTATAATTGTAGCCTCTTTTCCTTAACTGTGAGGAGCGAGGCCAAAGGTTATAACCTAATATCTCTTTATCGCTATACATGACCTATTTGTGGATCTTTCGCCAGCCTCCTAAATACAGCGGATTTAAAATCCGCCCAGAATGGAGAGAAAGGGCTTGGAATCTAGCCACTAACTCATTCTTTTTTAATCTTCTACAAAGAATAGCTGGCGGGGGGATTAATGCTGAGATCGTCCGTTGGTCAAGATTCAAGATTAGCAGTTCATATTAGCATTAGTCTTAAATATAGGAATCTCAATGCTAATAAATTTTAAGGTTAGAGGATTGTTTGCAAATAAATGTTCACTGCGATTACACAAACTCAATTTGTAATCAATTTCAACAGTTATGGAATTGCAATTGAGCTTGTAATTATGAGGTCTGATGAAAAATAATTTAAATTTTAATCTGAGAGTTTTGTAAACTTGCGAACTGTAATTGCATTGACAATTATAACTTTTGATGAGTAATTGTAATTGACTTTTAGTGGTAAATTCAATCCAATTTGGTATTTTCGTTTCCTGATTACCAAACAAGATGAATTAGAGATAAGAGACGACTAAAAACCGGTCTGAAGGTGCAACTTTTGTAGAACCCCTACCAGTTAGTTAATTTGCTCTGGCTGAACTCTACCCTTCAGTCCAGCTGTCAAGCCAACTCTACAGGTCAGATCGAGTTCTCCCAGACATACAACATTTCCTGTGTCTAGAATTTGGTTGAGGCGTGCGAATGAATAGCGTGTTCTGAACATGTTCGTTTTTGAATTGGGTTTAGTGATGAAACATGAATCAGCCGAGCACTTTGAGAAGTACGGGTGGTATGGGGCAACTTAGAGATGGGATGATCCATACAGGTTGAGGGGTTTTCAGGCCGCGCACCGGAGGTTTAAAATCTCGTGGAACCGGGGTTGCGTGGAGCAGTTTCATATGGAGCCAGGCCGGCTGAGTGAGGATGTCCTCTGGATGGCTCCCTCATCCTGCAACTTGTCGACTCTCCTGGTAGAGGCACCGTCGTCCTCAAACCTTAACTAGGGAGAACAGAGGCATCCCTCTAGAATCTAGAACGGAAGCTTAAAGCTGATGTGGAACGGAAAAAAAACGACACAATCCATCAGAACCAAACATCAAGACCAGCTGAATTCAATCAGCAACGTCCTTGGGGAAACATGTACAAATAAACATGTCTGAGTACTTTTCCTACGAGGTGAAGTACTGAAATAATAACAGAGGCAGTGATCGAGGGAACCAGGAACGTTCATATATACGGAAATTAGTAGTAATAGTAATAATGCATCTGTATAACGCCTTTCAGGGATATTAGCTCTCGCATAGCGCTTGAGAAAAGTCTTGGCGGAAGGAAAGGTCTACAGAACGCTTTTGAACGCACTAAGAAAAGGGAGAGCAGCGTATAGCGACCGGCATTTCATTCCACATCTTAGAAGCACAGAATGAGAAGGCACATTTACGCATGGACTAGAAATGTCTGCGAAACAAATGCAACAGACTTTCTGGTGTCAATTAAATGGAATGAATGAATTTAATCGTAATTACCATTGCAAGCAAAAAGACTATGAACTTTGTCTTCAAATGATTGTTGTTAACTATGTATAGAGGTAAATCTTGAAATTCACGGCCTCTAACTTCGCGTTTTTCTGAACTCACGAAATTGTGTGACGTCATAACTCTAACTTCATGTTAAGTTTTCACACTTGGCGAGAGCCCAGCAGGTAAGGATGGCTCGTATTTTTGTTTTAATTTAGCCACCCTGTAGAGCCAGAGAAAAAGTTGAAGAGTGGCCAGTCGTTCCAAAGTCGAGATGACACAGCCATCACATTTAGGGTGTATTATTCCACATAAGGTTAAGTTGCTATAGAACGTCCACTTCTTAGCTGTTGCATAGACCACTACCACATTACGGTGATATAAAATTCTGAAATCATGCAACAACCTCCATCCACTCTAACCTGGTCCCCTCAGGAAAGCCTACGGGAAAGCGTGGCCCCACTTAATTGTGGGGACTTTCTACAGTGCAGGCTGTAGGATCAAACCTCTCTGCCTTAATCCTGCTCAGCAGTCGGAGGGAACAGAGATGTTCCTCTGCTCCGAGAGAGCTAGAAACAACTAAAATTAAGGCCACGAGTTGCTATTTAAAATAGCCCCGGAAGTGTAGAGGAATGCGATAGTGAAAAGACTGCTTCAAGATCTTAGAGGGAACTAAGCATCGAATTGGAAATCATAGATAAACTTTAACATTTCAAGGGTTGAGTTGAGTAAATCTGAATATAGCTGAATCTATTCTAAGATACATCGAGATAAATGAACACAAAGTAATAGAATGTTCGGAATCTTCCCCTTCTAATATATGTATATACAGTGAGGTGAAACAAATATATGAACGCCCGCCCCCCACAGCTTATTTAAATTATCTCCAATATTTTTGTGCGCATAAACTATATTATTAATTAACCTTTCTCTATTACATTTAAGAGAAACAATAAAGGAATTCTTCAAATGGAGATGACATTATACTAACATAACAAATTAAAGGACATAAATAAGTATTTGGACACAAGATAGAGAGACTAATATTTCGTTGCCCGGCCAATGTTTGTTGAAAGAGTTGGCAGACGTTGCTTATAAGATTCGACCAAGTCGTGGAAACATTGTGGTGAAATATCTGCGCACTCCTCCTTAAGTATATCTGACACTCCTCCTAAGTATATCTGACACTCCTCCTTAAATATATCTGACATTCCTCCTAAGTATATCTGACACTCCTCTGAGTATATCTGACACTCCTCTAAGTATATCTGACACTCCTCCTAAGTATATCTGACACTCCTCCTAAGTATATCTGACACTCCTCCTAAGTATATCTGACACTCTTCCTAAGTATATCTGACACTCCTCCTAAGTATATCTGACACTCCTCCTTAAGTATATCTGACATTACTCCTAAGTATATCTGACACTCCTCTAAGTATATCTGACACTCCTCTAAGTATATCTGACACTCCTCTAAGTATATCTGACACTCCTCCTAAGTATATCTGATACTCCTCCTTAGTATATCTGATACTCCTCCTTAAGTTTATCCGACATTCCTCCTAAGTATATCTGACACTCCTCTAAGTATATCTGTCACTCCTCTAAGTATATCTGACACTTCTCAAGTATATCTGACACTCCTCTAAGTATATCTAACACTCCTCTAAGTATATCTGACACTCCTCTAAGTATATCTGACACTCCTCTAAGTATATCTGAAACTCCTCTAATTATATCTGACACTCCTCCTAAGTATATCTGACACTCCTCTAAGTATATCTGACACTCCTCCTGAGTATATCTGACACTCTTCCTTAAGTATATTTGACACTCCTCCTAAGTATATCTGACACTCCTCTAAGTATATTTGACACTCCTCTAAGTATATCTTACACTCCTCCTAAGTATATCTGACACTCCTCTAAGTATATCTGACACTCCTCCTGAGTATATCTGACACTCTTCCTTAAGTATATCTGACACTCCTCCTTAAATATATCTGACATTCCTCCTAAGTATATCTGACACTCCTCTGAGTATATCTGACACTCCTCTAAGTATATCTGACACTCCTCCTAAGTATATCTGACACTCCTCCTAAGTATATCTGACACTCCTCCTAAGTATATCTGACACTCCTCTAAGTATATCTGACACTCCTCCTAAGTATATCTGATACTCCTCCTTAGTATATCTGATACTCCTCCTTAAGTTTATCCGACATTCCTCCTAAGTATATCTGACACTCCTCTAAGTATATCTGTCACTCCTCTAAGTATATCTGACACTTCTCAAGTATATCTGACACTCCTCTAAGTATATCTAACACTCCTCTAAGTATATCTGACACTCCTCTAAGTATATCTGAAACTCCTCTAATTATATCTGACACTCCTCCTAAGTATATCTGACACTCCTCTAAGTATATCTGACACTCCTCCTGAGTATATCTGACACTCTTCCTTAAGTATATTTGACACTCCTCCTAAGTATATCTGACACTCCTCTAAGTATATTTGACACTCCTCTAAGTATATCTTACACTCCTCCTAAGTATATCTGACACTCCTCTCAGTATATCTGACACTCCTCCTGAGTATATCTGACACTCTTCCTTAAGTATATTTGACACTCCTCCTAAGTATATCTGACACTCCTCTAAGTATATTGTACACTCCTCTAAGTATATCTGACACTCCTCTAAGTATATCTGACACTCCTCTAAGTATATCTGACACTCCTCCTAAGTATATCTGACACTCCTCTAAGTATATCTGACACTCCTCTAAGTGTATCTGACACTCCTCTAAGTATATCTGACACTCTTCTAAGTATATCTGGCCGTGTGCCTTGGACCATTGTCTTGCTGGAACAACCAATCACCCTACATCCCCAATTTGTCCACAGTTGACATTAAATTATTAGCCAATACCTAAAGATACTTTGTTCCTTTCATTATTCCTTCAATTATATAATTTATGTAATAATGAAGGGAACGAAGAGCGCCAGTCACATTAAAAGAAAATAAAAGAAGCCCAACATAATGTGGCTGCCTTTAGGCTCGATTCAGGGTGTTATTCCAATCCTAGGCAGTTCTTCGCGGAGCCAAAGAATAGGTGAGCTGTATTCCAGCTAAGTTTCGTCTCATTCACCCTAAATTGATTTGGATTCTCTAAGTGTTCCTGAGCTAACTTTCGTCGTTCTAGCAAGTGAATCCTCTTCAGAAAGAGGTCTTAGGTAGTAATCGAGATCTGAAAGCTTGTTTATTGAGAGCATTTCGAATCGTCTTTTCGCAACTAATGTCCCAGGCGTACGCAGATCGTCTTGCACTTCTGGCCTAGTTATTCTTAGCCATATTGCCATAATGTTGCAGGATGTCGGTCAGATGCTAAATGGTGTTAAGCAGAAAACCATACTTATATAAACTATTATTGGAATCTATCAGATTTTTGTAGAACATTCTAGAACATAAAATTATGTGAATGAGCTAATTTTAAAATATTTTTTAGAAATGTTGAAATACTTATTTTCATCATTATTTGGTCTTTTCGCCAATAAAATACAATATACTCGTTCATAACACAATTTTTTGTTTTCTTTCATTAGCACATCAAAATACGTCTAAATATTTGTTCCACCTCAATATATATATATATATATATATATATATATATATATATATATATATATATATATATATATATATATATATATATATATATATATATATATATATTATAACTCTCATGAATGCGAGAGAATGATGAAAATAAATCAGTCATATCACAAAGAAAGAGAAAATAAACGAAATCATTTTTCTTCGAAATCTTTTACGAAAAAGTTACGAAAAAATCCGTACAAGGGTAATGAACGAACCAAGCACACTGAGGCAGCGAACAACCTATTTAAATTAGGAAAAATATTTTTCCCAAGAAAAATTATTCCGTTTATTTTCTCTTTCTTTGGGGTATGACTGATTTATTCTCTCTCTCTCTCTCTCTCTATATATATATATATATATATATATCAGTTAAATGAAATGTTTATTTACGTTGTTGATAATATGATATTTTCATCATTTAAGTTACATAAAATGATAAAAAACTACTTGATTAAAGTTACTGAAATTTTTATGGTAAGATGGAAATAAATGGACAAAAAGAGGTAAAATTTAGGGATCATAGAATTTATATTTAAATCACTGCAGCGGGGGTTTCGCCCCCGCATGCAGGATAGAGGTACAGATCCATCTGTCTGTGGGAGGTAGAGGGCGGAAAGACAAATGTTGAGAGGAAATTGGTGTTACCAACGAGTGCACGGTCACTCCGTGGAGACTGAGTGAAGGAGCTGGCAGATGTAGGATGAATAAATAAAATAGTCAAATGGGTTACGAAAGACTGTAAGTTGGTACATAGAGTCGAAATTACGAACAGGAATTCCCTATGTAGAAACTACGAGTATGAATCCTCTTTGTGGGCAGAGGGGAGAAAATGGAATGGATGAGTCATAAACGGGTTCAAAAAGATCGAGACAAATCATAAAAGAACCTTTCTAGCGAACGAAATCTTCAATGAGTTCATCGAATATAAACATAGCTACGACCACACGGGAGAAACTCAAATCCTTCAACATTTTAACCCTACAGGGTGCGACGAATAACTTATTCAAACTCTTAAATAAGACAACGTGGACAAAGGTAAAAAAAAATACCCTTAAAAATCACTAAGTTCCGTTCGTGGACCCAAAGGACGCTCCATCCCGCCACTAGGAAGTGGACTTAAGATCGATGGAGGAACCCATTCCAATTTGCACTGATAAAGCTGAGTAGATTGAGATCACTTCATCATCATCATCACTAACTCTATAATTTTAGAAGGGCATTTTTTAAAGTATTTGAATAACAATTTCATCTTAGTTTGGTTATGACTTGTTTTTTTTATCAAAGTTATTTCTAATAATTCTTTTATAATAGAAAAAAAAACAAAATAGTGAAGTTCAGAAATAAATATAAGTATCGAAATTTTGTGAATTTTTTAAGACCCAAAGAATTACAAATGGTGAAGTTCAGAAAATTTATTTTTATATATCTTCTTCTACATATAACTATATTTTAGCAACGTGATATTTTGAAAGGGATGAATAATTAGTTTAGATTTCCTTTTTAAAATTATTATAATTGGCGAAATTCATAAAATTTATAGAACTTCAACCATGGCTGCTCTTTTTTAGATTTTAAATTTTAATCTTAGCAGCGAAGCGCAAGCTCTTCCTGTAGGGCGAAGTGGCGAAACCATTGACTGGTTTCATTACTAATAATAATCATTATTATTTAGTTGGTTATTCTTTACAAATATGAGTTAATTCAATTTTAGAATTTTACTCCATAAAGTTAAATTCGTTTTCATTCATGTAGCCGTGCCTTTCAGTCATACTGTTCCATTTTGAAAGCTGCCTGTGTATCTTCCACACGCCGTGTCCGTTCTAATAACAAAAACAACGCACACATAATATTTAAAATTCTTACGGGTCTTTCTTACACTGCTGAGATCTCAGTAAATTTCCTCCTTCACCCCAGGTAATTACTCTGGTATTTCCTTTGTCCCTGAATCTCGCCATGACGTACTTCCCCCTACCTTTTCATCCCAACTTCTCTCTCTCTCTCTCTCTCTCCCTCTCTCTCTCTCTCTCGAACCCCTATCTCTCAGGGAAGGAACCTCCCTTCTACTCTCCTAAAACAGAATGATTTGGATGTTGTCATTTACAGATGAAAGCAATGAAGAATCTTAGATACAACATTTTTTCCATATAAAAAAGTATCCGCTTTTTAACGATGTTCCATCAACTTTCTATCACGCAAGTTTGGATGAAATTTCTACGAATAGAACTAGAGAAGTCTAGGAAGTCAGCAAACTTCCCCACAACAATGCAAAAATTATTAAACTTCAGCAATATATCTAAAATAAAATCAGTCGAGTTTAATAAACTTCATAATTGTTGATTATTTTTCTCATTTTTTTTTTTAGTTCTATTGATAGAAATTGCATTTTCGAAAATTTTCATATAATAAATACCGTTATGAATGAAAACATCTGAAAGAAAAAAATCTAACATATACTAACTACCAATGTTTTTTATTCAGATTACTATATATACATACTTATTATTATATGATCAAAAACATTGGTAATTATTATATGCTAGAATTTTTTTTCTAAATAATTTAGGTTAGGTTAATTTAGTTGTCAGCTCACTATCGCCTTGTCCTCAACCGGGGAAGCAGCAGTTGCCATAGAGGAATTCAAATCGAAAATATCTATACGTACTGCCAATGGAAGCGATGTCGGGGGCAAATGGCCCCCTCCGGACGAGTTGAGGTGGATTGACGAGGGCGTCATTCCAGGGGAAGGGCCCCTGGAGCCCCCTTGACCTCCTACCCCACTCATGTTCATGCCCATGCCCCCGTCTCGATTCAGCGGAGTCGTAGGGGGAATCGCATCACGGGGACTCGTTGACCCGATCAGACTGTAAAGGAGGAAGTTGAGAATTAGTGGGTGAAATCCAGCCCCGGCATCCATTAGTGATGATCGAGTGAAACCCCATGGTTGGTTCTGGTTAACGACAGTCAAACTTAGGTTCTATCACCCCTCTTTACCAGCCAGTTAAGCATCATCAACCCCTCCCCTCCTTCTTCAGCAATATGATGATGACTTACCTGTTCGAAGGGTGTGTGGATAGTTCCTTCCCCGGGCTGGAAGAGCTACTGTGCTGATTCTGGAGGAGGTTTGAAGCGTTCATGGGCGGCGATGGGCGGGCTGAGGGGGCGGATGAGGGAGAGGAGTTGGACATGATGCTGCGGTGAGCAAAAGGGGGGAAACCAGCCACTACTGAAGGAGGAAGATTTGGTAGAAGAGGGATTTGGAATAACGCTGTCGGGAGGACAAGAAATGGACTATTAAGCGCCAGTTCTCGAAATTCATGATTCAAGGGCTTATCTGAGCGTTGCTACATTCATCTTACAAGTTATAATGGGGTGTAGGGGAAGTGAGAAAGGGCGGTAGATAAATAGATGGCAGGGAAGAAACACCCAAATGAATTATACATATATAAAAAGGGCAATTTACGACTCCTATCCTTCGAATGGTTTTCCTTATTACCGGTGGCGAAGCTTGCGATCGGATGCCAGGCTTCACCATATTGAATAGTTCCATGGAATCAACAATAAAATTTCTCGATTTGGGTAAGAATATATTCGTACTGATAGTTGAAAACAGGCGCGGACCAAGGGAATAGGTTAGGAGGCTGAAGCCATCCTCCCCCAAAGTTTAAGACCTATTTAAACCTTCTTGTATTCTGCTATTCAGAGAGTTTATGTATTAATATAGAATATATATAAAAACATTTTTTTAAACCGTTGTAATCCTAGTTTTTCTGTCTAAAATAGAGGTAAATCTCGAAAATAATTATTAAATTTAGTATTATATCTTGGTTGACGTCCCAAAACATAATTTTCTGATGTGTGGAAAAAAAATCTGGTTTGAGAAAGTTGGTGCTCGCTCCTTTATGAGATGCTGTTATTTATTATCATTGTTGTGTAAGATCACGATTATTAATTATTAATAAATACCCTTTTCTCAGAGTACTCAGGAGGAATTCAGGTCAGCAACCCCCTCAATTTTTATTCTGGGTCAAGCCACTGGTTGAAAAGGGTCAATTTAACACTTTACAAGCTTTCAGTCCAACACTTAGATTGATTATGACACAACCAACCATTCACACATTCACTTTATAATGACTAAAGATCAGTAAACTGTTAAAAAATATTTTGTGTTATGAGGAAGAGAAATGGAGACATTAAAACAAACGCAACATAATCATACCAAATGCCTATTCTACATCATGGGTGTTTCCATTCTGCCATAACAATGGGAGTAACTGGGTAGTTCAAGGTGTGACAGGGAAAGTTCTGCCATAACAATAGGAGTAACTGGGTAGTTCAAGGTGTGACAGGAAAAGTTAAGAGGAAAACTTTTGCAATAAATTTCCGGGGGAAATAAGACACCATACATTGATACACACCAACAATAATTAAAATAGAGTTGACACGAAGTAAAGATTGCAGGGTTAAATTTGCACCAGCACATTTATAAATTATTATATAATTTTAGGAGTGATTAAATTTAATCCTGGGTTAATTTTTTTTTCGTTAGCTTTTCTTTTCCTCCTAGGTTGGTTGAAGTATATCTTTATCCACACATACACGCGCTTTCATCTTGTCTGTGCGACATCGTCTTCAAAACACCGCCATACTCCATTCCCTCAAATGTAAGCTCGGCCAACCCAAATAAGTAAACACCAATAGACAAAGGGGAGAATAGATAAATAGATAAGTGGATCGATATACAGATATCCCCCTTCCCCATTGGACCCACTCACTCAGCGCACGCAGGCCCCCCCCTCCCCCCCCCCTCCCTAATCCCTACCTCGAATGCTTTTTCAGTTTTCGACGAAAAAATTCCACTTTTTATTTTTATTTATAAGAAAAATAAAATGACAAAATTTTATCGTCATAAATATATGATGAAAAAAAACAAAAACAAAAAAACAAACCCAGCGACCGTCAGAAAAAAATAAAAAAAAAGGCTTGGAGACATTAAATCCTCGTTTTACAGGATTCTAACCTTTCGGTCTCTTGCTCTAAAGTTTTATTTTGTATATTTGAGGGTTACGTCCTTTTACGAATGGGTAAATTTTTATGCGCTCCCTTTATTTTATATTTTTTCCGCCCTTTACTTTTTATTTTTTTTCTTAATAATAAATGGTGACAACCACGATATATATCTTTTTCCTATTTTATTTTCATTCTACTAATTATTCCCTTTCGTAGCGTCTCTCGCTTCCCTTTGTTTATCCCTGTTGTTTTGTTTTCGGTTTTCTCCTATGTGCTAATTCTTCCATTCCGTGGCTCGTTTAAATTGGTTTTCTGTTTGTCTATCTGTCTGCCTCCAAATAGATATTTAGAGCAGAGAAATATCATTAATTAAAACGTAATGCCAATTATTATCTTTTTTTTAACCTGGTAAATGATAACCACTACTTTCATTTAGTAATAATAATAAAACACGTACAATTTTTCAGGTTTCATTGTCCCCCTGCCCCCCAAGTGCGCTTTCCAGTAGGGAAAATGCGTTTCAGAAGAAAGAATGGGAAGGAACAAAAAGGTGAATGAAGATGCAATAATGGATAAAGAGAGGGGAGAATGAAAAGCAGAGGATCCTAGAGTCAGAAGTCAAATAATGAACTTTCCAAAACTTTTAAACTGAGATTTGCTCCCTACAGTCCCAAGGATAGATACATTAGGTCATCCTATAAGAAATGAGGCATTTTCTTAAACTCTATCATTAATTTAAGGATAAACATAATCGACTAAGTAGTGAAACAATTTTTGTGTAGAATGGGGAAAGGAGAAATAAAAGTGGGTCGTGTGCAGTATAGTAAACGCTTTAGACCAATGGTTTACAACCGGGATGCCCCGAGGTCAAACTAAGGGTGCCGCAGTAGTGACCCTCAAATCAGTTTTAAAATGCCTAAATTGCCAAAAGAAAAATAGCTAATTCAAACATTTGTAAAAAAGATCTAACAACAAAAAGTATTTAGAAACTCGCTTCTCTGCATTGTGCAACATAAAAACAAGGAAAAGAAAAAGATTGCAGAACGCAAAGGAAGAAATGGAAAGTTGCCTTGTTAACTACGTCCAAATATTAAAGAATTATGTTATAATCACCGAGCTCAAAATTCCCATTAAACTTTTAACTGTAAGATTTATTTATTCTCCAAATTTGATGTCTTATTTCGATTAAATGATTATATATATATATATATCATAATCTCTGAAAAATCTCTGAAATAATAATAAAAAAACAGTAGTGTGCAAATATGCTGACGTCGAACTAGGAAGACTTTAATAATAATAATAAATAAAATAATATTATTAATATAATAAAAGTAATAGTAATGCCACTTAGAATTTAAAACTTACCGCAAAAATGTGTGAGCGTTTATAAATTTCCCTGAATTGAACGAAAGAAAAAAAAATAATAAAAAAAGTCGGAAAAACAAATAATAAAAAAACCCGGGGA